>JAXCLQ010000015.1:7222093-7243520 GCA_035584115.1 Cedrela odorata
TTTAGAAAAGGAGCAGATATGACGATATAAGCCTACACGGATGCAAACTATGCTAGTTCACTCACAAATCGACGCTCAACAACAGGTTATTGTACTCTAAATGGAGGAAATTCGGAGACCTGGAGAAGCAAGAAGCAAGGTTGTCTAGATCAAGGGCAAAATCTGAGTTCCGTGCAATGGCTCAAGGAATTTACAAGCTCTTGTGGATAAAGAAAATCTTAGAAGATCTACAGGTTAAATGGCATGGACTCATAAAGCTATATTGTGACAAGAAGTCTGCCATAAATATTGCCCACAATCCGATTCAACATGACAGAACAAAACATGTTGAGGTGAACTAACACTTCATCAAGGAAAAAATTGAAAGTGGATTAATTTGCACTCCTTATGTTCATACGAATGGTCAAATAGCGAACTTGCTTACAAAAGGATCGACAACTCAACTTTTCGAGATATTACTAGCAAGCTAAGAAAGGAAAACATTTATTCTCCTGCTTAAGGGGGAGTGTTGGAAAATCTTGGATTCTTTGACTTTCTAGAAATTTGTATATGGCTATAAATAGCTAATAGACAACTGTGATTCATAACTACATTGACAGTTATGATGCTCCTGATTTATTTAGTCAATGACTGAATAGTAAGATTTAGTTTATTTAGTAAAATAGGACAATGACCTTGTACTATATAAGTGTATTCAATTTATGATTAAAAAAAATAAGAAGAATTGCATTTTTATGCTCAAGTGTGTGTTGTGTATGTCATAACATATTTCAGTTTAGTACTCTAGCAGAGCTCCCAAACACAAAAGGTCAAAAATAATTAAGTTCATGCATCTTATCATACAATAAAGTTCTTGCAAAGAACATAAATAAATAAAGATCAATTGACTTAGCCCTAGGCACATACAGCAAATAATTCCAAAAAGGCACAGAATTTTGTAGAAACTTGAAACCATTCCCATTGCCCACTAAAACATAAGATAGAGTCTTCATCATCTTGCAAGGCATAAGCATCCAAAAGGAAAGAATAGTATCTAATTAAAGAATGTTGCTAGATCCTTTACTAAGTTAACCATGTAAAATTTACAGGCCATGTGAAGGTCAAGGTTCATAAAGAAAAATTGTAGGTAGCACGTCTCCTCACAAACCCCCCCTCCCTCGAAAAAAAAATCTATGGTAGGCTTTGTTAAAATATATTTCATGATGCCAACCTCTTGCAGCTGCAGCCTCTCACCAAGGACACAAACATTTCAAGTGGCAGAATCCAGAGAATTATACGATAGAATTGTCCAAGCTTAGCAAAAAGGAAACGAAAGCAGCATACAATCGAAAGATGACTCTAATTGTTACCAGAGGCATACTGAGAAGGATAAAACTTCCTTGGAGGATTTGGATCCAAACTAAGAATAAGAGAAAATTAATATTAAACAGATTTGAGACACTAATATATTAATATAATCCATATCCACAGAGGAACAAATAGGGTAGATGATTCTCTTCAAGTTACATTGATGCTGTAGTTTTCCTTCATTAGTTAGGAGATTTATTTGGTAAAATAAAAGGGTTGTGATGATTCCTCACTGCTTTTCTTCTTAGTTTAGGCTCTCTTTTGGAAAAAAAAAAAAAAAGAAAAGAAAACCTGGATTTATATACTAATAGATCAATGATTTAGCACCTTTGATTTAATGGAACATCCAAATGATTCATTTCTTAGAAGAAAAAAAATCATCCAGATGATTCTGTTGGTGAGATTGTCTCCAAAATGATTCCTTGAAAAAATCAGAGACATGTATTTTCACCAATTACAACGATGTTATCCCATAATATAAAATTAACCACACACCACATAAAGAAATTAACCCAATCACAGCAAGATGCCAAAACCAAGGCTATCTAAATTTTCATAGTAGTTTAATCGCACTGACCGAAAGTAGGAATGTCATATCTGAAAAGAAGTTAAGCAACAGAAGTATGTCTCACATGGAATCGATGTCATACCCACACGAGCCTTGGTTAAATCAGTTCCACGTACAGAATTTTGGTTCCCAGCTGCAAGGAATATAAAATAATTAGAAGAATTCTGGAATGAAATTCAAACATTTATCCTGGCTCACATTAATCTATATATACAAGGGAAAGCTATGTGCAAAAAGAATACCAAAGTTGACAAGCAAGATTGCAAGAGAGCCAGATTTGGCCTTCAGTGCCAGCTTATTAATTTCAGGGAGAACAAAATTTGCTTGAACCTGAGTGCTCCCTTCAACGCCAGTGAAATTGGTCAAGATACAAGCTCGATTGAAGCAATATACTGCAGAATACTTCATTTTCAAACACAATTATATCTATATTAGGCAACTATATAACAATTGAAGTACAATAAACTGTGGAATACAGCCTCCAATGACATCAGAGCAAGCATAAAAATTATCCAAAATTGAAAAAAAAAATTAATGATAGAACATATATATAATCTGTATATGCACGCACAGATTAATATATCAATGAGCTTATGCTTTTGTACCTCAGCAACTGCAGCGTCAGATACTAATCTTCCCAATAAAACGTACAAAGGAAATGGAAATTGAGCTTGTAAGCCTTCATTTACAGTTCCTGACAAGGATATTGTAATTTGTATTCTACATATTCATCCAACAACATATACAAGTTAGCACCTCAATTGCATTTGTATGCTAAATATTCAAGCCAGCATCATTAAACAATTTCAATCTGACCAATTGTATACATAGTTAGTACCTTCTTTTGCGCTTTTCCTGAATTTGGTAGCTCAAACATCTTTGAAGAAATAATGGCTATATCAGACAATAAGCTCAGTTAGAAACATAAAACAAGCAATGGAAAAATCTATTACATTCACATTGGGACTTTAACCCAATATATAATAGATATATATCAGCATTTACTAGGTCAAACAATATAATCATAAATCATTCACTGGCACATTCATTTTGTTGAAGCAATCAAGAATCTCTTCTAAGGGAGGGAAGAAGAAGAAAAAAAAAAAAAAAGATGGCTCCCAGCGGCATTCTAATACAAGCCACCCACTTCCCAAGTGTTATATTGTTTCGAAACACATAATATAACTTTCCACAGAAACAAACAAATGAGATGCAATGAAATCCAGGAATATTGACCAATTACATACATTTCTTATAGCACGTCGTTGAAGAATGTTGTAAAGTTCTACAGGTTTGCAATATATAGAGAGACTCTCTTCAGCAGCAATTTCCTCTTCTGCAGATAAATGCAAACGAGAATCTTCACGGCACATTTGATCTGTGCTTCTGGAGTACCTACAATAGCAAACAAGATATGCCAGGCATGACCTCAAATAAAATGGGAGATTCTAATCTAGTATAAACGCCCATCATACAACATCCATTGAAAACATTATATATAATTAAAAGGGAAAACTCAAAGTACTTCATATGTTCTAGCCCTTTACCATATTCAATGGCAGTACCCCATAATTATTCTAAAAATGAATATATATATATATATATATATATCATACCAGTGAACCATTGTGGATATAGAGCACTATACAAGGACACAGCTTTTTAAAAGTCAGTTTTAGATATACAATAATCATATCAAGAGAAAGAGAATTACGAAAAATGAGAATGAGTTTATTATCATTTGCAAAACCTGTTTTTATTTTCCAAATCCCGAACAGATTGAATGTGCATTCACATTTCATTGAAAAAAAAAATCATTTTTCAAAATCTAAGTTGAACTAAAAAATGACTAAATGTTGACCTTCATGTTTGTGAAAAACAAGATTTAAAAAATTACAGAAAACTCTTCTCTCATTTCTTTTATTTATTTCTGTAATAACTCATCCAAATACATGTGCCAGAGGTGTTTTAACATTGAGGTTTAGAGTCCATTCCTTCTGAACAAATTATCATCCAAGTGCAACCAAAAACATTTTCGGATCATACAAGTATTGAAATTCAATCTCATTTGCATTTAACAAAATAGTTCCAAAAGCAATTTTGCAAAACAATACTCAAAGGAGCCCTAAAGAATGGACTCAAAATCTCAATGTTACTCAAGCACCACTGGTACCCAAAAATGTCTTACCATAAAAGCTTTCAGAGGAGGACATGAAGCAACCATTGCTCGAATAAGTTTTCCATTTTTCCAACTAATTAAGCCAGGAAAATTCATCCATATCATCAAGTATCAAGCAACCATAACAAAAAAAATAATAATAAACAAAAAAACTCTTAAAAAATCCTCTTAATAAACAAAAATGTTTGATTGGCCAATCTCATCACATACAATTTTTCAATTTAGACAAAACATAATTCAACAAAATAACCAGAAAATAATACTAAGTAAAAAAAAGACGCGTAATTTTGTCAAGAACATACGAAGAAGTTTCACGAGCCACAAGAGGAATGCCCGGCATTCTTGCTAGATAACTCCGAAGTAAGATTCCATAGCTCTTTCAGCAAACCAACTCAAACACCTGCACAAAAAATTTTAAAAAAATAAAAAATAAAAAAAAGAGCCAATAATAGTAATTAACAAACCTCGTAACAATTCCTAAAGTATACAAAGCATTTAACAACTTAATAAATTAAGAAAACAACAACGACGTAACTCGACGAACGAAAAACACGAACCTTGTAGATTTCGAAACCCTAAATTTTATTGAAAACTTCTTAAGGTATGTGGAACAGGGAGGGAGGGAGAGAGGGAGGAGAGGATTAAAGCTTTTTGAACACCAAAAGTTTCTTCAGCAAATCGAAACGTTTTAAGAGAGAGAGAGAGATGTGTGATTAACACAGTTTCCGAGGATTAGTTGGTTTGTTGAATTGAGCGAGCACTTTGAGCTCTTGTAATACCACCACGTAGTAGCTTCGGTTGTCTGAGGTCGTGAAAGGTATGCTTTTACAGGAGCAAATTTCAATCAGGTAACCACTTTTTTCCTTAATTTTTCATCTAGACAAAAGTTTTCTTAAATACCCGTTAATTTTTAAAAATAGTCACTTTTTTCCTTAATTCTCCTCCGTTAAAAATGTAGAAACAAAGTATACATTAAAAATTCAAAAAGATAAAATAATAAAATTGATGAGATAAAATCATAAGAACAGTTTGTAAATAAAGGAACAAAACATTTAAATATTGAAATTGGGAGACCAAAATATAAAAAGAGTGTTTGAATTCCTTCATATATGTGTGGGTAGATTTTCTCTCAACCCTTTAATAGATTTAGATATTTGAACTTTACAACAACAATTCTCGTTTATGAGTATAAAATGTTATGTAGAACGATCTAATTTATGATTGTAAAATATCAATAGTTAAAAGTAATGTTCCTTAATAGATTTAGATATTCCAGTTGTTCTACTTTCAAAGTCAAGTATTGGGTCTCAAAAGTCATGAAACAGAACAACTAATTTTTTTTTTTTTTTTTTTTTTTAAGTATGTGATTTTAAAAGGGACTACGTATTATCTAACCTGTATGTATGTATGTATGTATGTATGTATGTATGTATGTAGTAAGATTTAGATGAGATTTAAAAATAAAATTATTAATTATAAATAGTTTCTATTTAAGAATTAAAGATATAAATACCCTTCCTAACAATCCTATCATTATAGGATTTAGATTTGCCAAATTTAAATTGTAAATTTAGGGAGTGATAGATAACATATATCCAAAACTAAATTTATCTTATTTTGTTCATTTTATATTAAATTCCATGCTTCAGAATCATATATAGTGTAGGATTTGTTTAAGTTCAACTTCATTGTTACTTCTTTTGTATATATATCTAAGTTATCCAATATTATCAAGAATTACCTGTCCAAATTAAATTAAATTAAATTATCAATAATATTATGATATTCTTAAAACAGAGAATATATATACTGTATATAGCTGGTTGGTCCTCCCTTGAACAACTCTTAAATGCTTTCCAATTGGATTAAACTTAGGAGTTGTCGAATATTATATACAGGAAGAAAATCTTTGTTACCCAAATTTGTAAAATTATTTCCAAGGTTACGTGCGCTAAAGTATAGGAAAATCAAAACATCTCTCTCTCTCTCTCTCTCTCTCTCTCTATATATATATATATATATATCAAACACATGAATTTAGAATATACAGTATTCTCTCCTTTGTCTCTCGTTTTGCCATAAAATTAACACAACAGATGGTGAAAGAAACGATCAGAAAGTGTTCTCATTGCGGACACGAGGGCCACAACTCAAGAAATTGCCATAGAAATACGGGCTGCTTTAAACTGTTTGGTGTGAATATTTCAGGCCAAATCCAGGACCATCAGAGTATGAAAAAGAGTGTTAGCGTCGGCAATTTACAGTCTCTTGCAGTTGCAGAGTTGAATGCTGCTCATGTTGATGAGGGATATCACTCAGATGGACCAGTTCATTATAAACGAGCCAAAGCTGCGCACGAAAGAAGAAAGGGTATAATTTTAATATCAATTTTTTATTTCCATATATTTGTTTACATGATTTTGGATCTAAAACATGATATGTTGGAGACAGTTTTGTGTCTTCCAGATTTTCTTTTTGTCACATATCAACTTATGAAACCTAACGTTTACATTTCTATTCTTTGTTGAATATTTTGCCATTACCTATGGTGTTTTTAAGTTGCTTTTGTTGTTTGGTGGTTAATATTGATATTCGTAACACAAGTTCTTTGAAATGGTGTCTTTTGAGTTTTTCACACTCTTGTATTTCTTGTATTTACTTAGGCAAGCCATGGACAGAGCATGAACACCGAGTATTCTTAACTGGTTTAAAGTCACTTGGAAAAGGTGATTGGAAAGGAATTTCAAAAAATTTTGTGACAACCAGGACCCCTGCCCAAGTTGCTAGTCATGCACAAAAATATTTTCTTAGACAAGCTACCGCTGATAGGAAGAATCGCAGAACAAGTCTCTTTGACATGCCCTTCAAAGAACCTGTGATCTCTCCTTCTTTCTCTTTCTCAATTGCAATCTCTAAAGAAATGAATGAATGCTTAACATGCCTTAATCGCCTTCTTTTCCTTCATATTTTACTGCAAATTATAAGTTGAGCTGATGGATTTACAGGCTCCAATTCCACCTCCTCCTCCTCAAGATTCCCTCGTTCCAAACAAAACTGCTGCTACAACTTGCCCACAAGTAAGTATATTGTCATTTGAATTACAATGCCAAAGAATCTATCAATTATATTAACAATAATATCAGTCAATTAATCTTATTACTTTAGGGTAGCATCTCAAATCAGGCAACGAATCGCTTACCAAATCTTTGCCTGGATCCTGTTGTTCCGGTAGCTGCAACAAGTGGCATTCCACGGCCTAGTTATCCTGCAATCCCATACAAGGTAAGAATCCATTAGTTAAATTTTTCAACAGCTTCCCCAAGTATAATTACTTGTCCCATGTAACACAAATTTGCTTATAATTAAAATGCCGAATAACATTTTATATATAGTTCCCAGTCCCTTGCAATGGTCAAAGATCTTCAGGAGCTGGTAATATTGCTTTCGTTCAGGAAATGAATAATCAGAGGAGGCCAAAATATGTTTACATGCCTGGAATCTTCCAAAATTTTACTCTTTGTGCACCGATTACTCCCCGCCCGTCTTCGCCGCAGTCAGATCATGAACGAAAAACGTTACCACCAGCAGCTAAGGAAAAAGAATTGGAGCTTAAAATCGGATTTCCTCAATCTCCGGAAAGAGCAGATCATGTATCAGCTCAGAACTTTGGAGCCGTCCAAGTAATATGAAAAGTTTTTGTGTTCCAATTTGTTCGAGTAATAAATATTTAGGCATTTTGGTTCTCATATGAGAAATAGAGTGAGATTAACATCTGAATTTCCAGCTTCATCAATAAAGTTAAAAGAATTATATTTTGAGTGTATTTTTGGAAAAACTAATACACTTATAACTGAATGCTTGTGCATCTGATAAACTTTGGCTATGCTCATTGCACATATAGAATAATTATATTGAAGGTTTGCCCAAGTATTCATTAATCTCAGCAGGTCGATTCGAAGTGTGGAAGGCAGAATAAGAAATTTGATGTTGGCCAATGATTCTATGACCAACCCAGCAGAAATATTTCACTTCGGCTCGCTCAAAGATGAAATTTTTAACATGAGCCTTGAACAGATTATTTGCGTTTTTTTTGGTATTGCACTTTCTCGGTTGGTATTGCACTTTCTCGATATTGCACCTTCTTGATCTAATTGATCTCAACATATATCATAAAAATATATTCAAAATAACTAAGAATATTACCTTTCCTAATCGTTTTCTATTGAATATTAGATTAACCTAATCTCCTAGTGACGGAGACATAATTCATATGTTCTCAAAGTGACGGAGTGGCCTATATTTTGGTAGTGATTCTTAAAATTGGGCATTTTGCTTTCAGCTTTCTTTCTTTTTTTGCTTTCTTCAGAAATTCTTCTGCATTTCTTTACTCTCAGCTGCTCTGGTTCGATTCGAAGAAGAAAAACGAAGCTGCGGTTATGGATTTCTGCAATACTTTTCAAATTTGTGGATTTATACTTTGATCTGGTAAAGTTCTGACTTGGTAATTCTTGCTTTACATATCAAATAATGGTTGCATGCGTTTTGATTTTATTTATTAAGCCACTGGGGTCTATTCGATCAAGAAAATTGTGTCTACGGTGTCTGATTTTCCTATTTATGTTAACTTAGGGTTTAATGCGATGACAATGGTGTTGCAACTCTCATTTATATATACTGTCATGCATTTCTTGGGGCTGTTCTTTAATGTCTTAAATCTTGTTTGTCATGTTGATTCAGAAATAGTGTATAGACTAAGAAAATCTTTGTTCTCTCATGGATCACTAGGATAATTTGTACAAAAGGGGAAAAAGGGGTTTGAAATAACTGCAAGTATGTTTGTATTTTTTTTCCCTGGTTACTCATTAGCTATATGTTCTGCCTATTAGATGATGAGTTGTTTTTAAACGCTGCAGTAAGAGCAAACTCATAATCTTTTCATACCAAGTTGAAAGAAGTTAAGATGTTCATTTTTAAAACACCTCATGTTCATCCTAGAGGTCAATATAAGTCCTTTCTCTCTCATGTTTGTGATATTTTAGTACATATTTGTTTGGGATAAATGTGGGTTCATCCCTGTAGAAAGTTGGTGCCACATGTTTCAGATGGGCATGGTTTGGAAACAAACAAATATGTTAAATGTGTAAATTAGCTTATATAAGCTTTCAAAGTGAAAGTGACTTCCCAAGTTTTGTTCTCAAATGTCTGAATATGTTCTCTTTTGTTCTGAAATGTGCCTGTAACTGAATGGCACTTGCCTTGCTTGTCTTCTGTTTTCCTCATCGGCTTGCTGGGAGGAATTGCAAAGAGACTTCTTAGCGATGGATTTGCTAAACTATAGGGTAGTCTAGGTGTTGTATTGTAGATTACATAATTGTGTATTTGTTAAATTGCAAAGACTCTTCTTAGCAATGGATTCGGTAAACTATAGGGTAGTTTCGGTGCTATATTGTAGATTACAGAATTGTGCATTTGTTTTAGCACCTGAGAAGTTTAGTTAAATGAGACCTTGGGTCCCATAAACTAAGTTTTACCGCAAAAGTTATTGCTTGCTAGTTTTCTTCATAATGGAACGTGTGATGAAGAATGTTATTCATGTAGATTTGATTAGTATTGCTGGTGGTTCTCGGAAGATGAGAACATTTCCTCTGAAGTTTGTAGCATTTATATTACTTAGCATCCCAAGCCAAATGCATGACTCTTTATGCCTTTTGGAACATCCTCCCATTGATTACTTTGAACCCATTTCTACATTTTGTTATAAACAGGGAAATTAAACAAGCATTAATAATTTTATGAGTGATATTCATTTTGGTTGGCGGGAGTAATTAATTTAAAATGCGTCTCTTTTCCAGTTTTCAAAGTTTATAAGAGTAAAGATGGATGTCGGTGGTGATGATGGTTAAGATATCTCGAACTCGTAAAAATACTTATGATATAAGGGATCATTTTTGAGCGTATAAATAATCACATACCGTCATTGTTCAACCTTCACATTTGTTCAAACTTCACGTGGTGGCCGTCAATATGAATCTTGCAGTAAGAATTTTCTTTCATTTCTTGCATTTAGATGATAAAGCAATTTGAAGCTATGAAGACTGAGAGAAGTTTAACTTATGTAATATCTGATTCAGGGAATTGAAGTGGAGAGAAGTTTATAATTATTTTTACGAGGAAGGAAGTGAATTGAACAGAAAATAAGTACCAGTAATATGTGGACAGTAGATAAAAAATTAAATTAAAATTAGCTGTAGTTTGTATATTTGTGATGTGGTATTCAATACTAATTGCACTTCTTTGTGAAGCATGTTTCTTTTTCGGCAAGAACTTTCGTCAATGTGCTTTTTAATGATGTATATATATGTCAAAACAGTTTGAAGCTTGTTGAACTGTGAGGAGATTTGGACAGTTTATTGAATTTCTTACATCTAAAATGTTGTTGCAGGGAACAGAGTTAACTATAGCAGAGAAGAGAAATTAACTAGTTTTCATGATTAACGCGTATGTAGCATTCTAAATATGCTTTTACTGGATATATCATGTTATTGCAAACATATACTGCTGTCTAATATATTATATGTATGCTTTATTGAAAAAATTTGAGATAATTGATAAAAGGCCCTAACATCAACATAAAAAAATAGGAGTAAAAATAATTTCCATTTTGCCTATTTTCGAAAAACACTTTTCGTTTTATAAAGAATTTAACGTAAATTTTAATTGATTTAAATATCGAAGAATTATCGGCGAAATCTTGACATTTCTGATCAGCATTATTTTGCGGTGATCTGATGAACCGAACAAGCTATCGCTAATTCGATCATACACAAGGAATGTGACGGTTTTCATCGCGTTTACTAAATATTGGGATGTTCATTCATTCATAAATCTCAGCTCATCAAAAAGGACCAAAGTTGACCAACAATATACCAGGTGAACCAGGTTTGGCATTGAAAGCCAATTATCTCAAATTTTGTTTGAATTTTAGTCCTTGGTACTAAAATTGGTCACGCTACAAGTTGGGCATACATAGAATTTTTTTTCATTAAGATATAATTTAGGACATTCTTTTTATTTGAACCTTAAATGTACAAACAAAAAAATAAATTCAGTACTAAAAATTAGAAATAATAAATTAAAAGCCTACTTATGGTAGATATATTTTAAGAAACTCTATTATAAAGGTTATACTAAATAGAGCCTCAAAAATTTTTAAAAATAAAAATAATTATGAAAAAAAATATTATTTTATAATTTATTATCATTAATCACAATTGAGTAAATCATAAGAATAAATTATTTTATAAATTTTATGACTAATTAGAATATTATTTTATTTTAAAAATTAAAAAATTAAATAAATTTATTAAATAATATTATTTGGGAAATGACCTAAGACATAGATAAAGTTTAATGGGCATTTGACCAACAAAAGGTAAAGTCTTACAAAGAACAAGTGGAATCTAAAGCCAACTCAAGCCCACAAAATCCTAACCATAGAGTGGCAAAGACCTTAAACATAATAAGTTCTGAGACTCCCAGAGTCCAACAAAATGTCTCGAGCCTAAACATAGAATTTCAAGACCTCATTTAACTACAAGGGTCTTGGCTACAACATGTCGAAGATTTCGAGCAGACTACCATACCCAAGGTCATTCGAATTTGAGAAAGAAGATCTCAGGCAAAAGATTCTCAGACCTCTCAACAATTATATATCGCCATAAGATTTAAGTTCTTTTTGAATTTTTCCACAATAAGAATTTGTGGCCTAATAGATGTATTCTACAAATAGAGCTCAAAATTCCAAGATTTTTGAAATTCTGATACTTATAAAGTTAAGTTTCCGTAATCCCCGGAATGTAAATACTTTTGGAATTGCGATTTCTAGATTCTTTAAAATTTTTTATAAATTTGAGAAACCTAACAGCAAAAAGAGAGGGCAACCTATAAATGGTAACCAGGTGCAGAGGTAAAGACAAGTTACGTTAAGCACATTAGAACACACAACACTCTCTTCTTAAGTTTGGGCTGCCGTTGCTTTCGTTGTCTCTAAAACACTAAAAAGCAAAACCTTGCATTAAATATTAGAGGATTTTTGCTAGACCACTAGCTTTACCATTTAAATCTTTATGTGGATACAACAAACGAGCGAATGAAAAAGACCAATTATAGTGCACATAGTTTCCAAGAGAATTTTGCTACATCAACATCTGGCGCCGCCTGTGGGAATTTTGAACAAAAAGTTAAAAATAACAATGATTAAGAGAAAAGCCATGATAGAAACGCGAATTTACACAACTAGGAAATGTACAATGGTAAGAGATAACCTAGAAGGAAATTATCTCAAAGCAGCAACCACAACTAACCCGGATAACGACAATTAGCAACCACCCCTTGGAGGTGTAGATCTCGATTCAGAAGCCACATCACCCATCAAAATCTCTCCAATAGAGAGGACCCAGAAACTGTTCAATGGATTCAACGGTTGACCGACAACAAAAGACAGCATGCAGAAAAAGATCGACAAACTTAGACGTTAGCAGAAAAAGTTGTAGAGATGAAAAAAATGTTTGAGGCGATTCTTTTGGACCAAGGGCAACTATACCATCTGAAGCTGTAGAGAGCAACACTCCTTAAGTCTTACGCACCAAGGATCGCAAAGTGAGTCCTTGGCAAAATGCCTCTAAGAGAAAGTTTACCTCCGTGGAAAAAAAGAAGAGAAAAGTTTACAACCACCCTCCAAAAAGGCCCTCAATACCTAATAACAATGATAATGCTTTCAGGTTTTTTGATGAACTTAGTTCTGAATCCCAATATTGGCTGGATAACCTGGTGATAACCCACAAACGGAGGCTAGAAAATAGTTTAAGTCCAGAAGATATGAGAACATTCCTCAATCGAAAACTACAAAATGAGAGAGAGAGCTCTAAATGGAGCGAATCTCTAGGAAGAAAATATAAGGAGCGTAGTGAAAAGGTTGATAACTTGGAAGCTTATATTAGGAGGTTGGTTGAAGAGTTAGATAGCCAGAAGAAACGAGACCTGAGGAGGGACATTGAGCCAGTGTTTAGTTCGGGATTACATTCCAATTCTCCCTTCTCTAAAAGAATCTTAGACCATATTCCTCCCAGGAAGTCCAAGATGTTCGAAAACGTTTTCCACTCGCCGAAAATAACAACTATCGTATAGTTGTGCGAAAAATTTCCGAAGGATCGTAAATGTAAATTATATAAACTTTGAAATTTTTAACAAATTTAAACAAAAAATAACAACAAGGATATAGAATTATACCCCACTTTATAATCCGAAAAAGCTAACCATTTTCAGTTGCTTCCAAGTATATCCATACGCCGGTTTGTTGACGATATTTTTGATTTATGTATTAGGAGACTTGATTAAAATTTATTAAAAGAGAAAATAATTTTCTCTCTTTTCTTCCTTCTTTTTCTTTCTTATTTTTGAAAATGTTAAGAAAAATATTTCTTCCTCACTTTCCCAAATCGTCGTATCCTTCTCTAATTCATTCTCTTAATTTTTGTTTTTATACTTACACATGATTCAAAATGTATAAACGAAGGCAAGCTTGACAATTTTTCATTGGTGGATTCTAAAATTCATGAAATTTAATTCATTAATTAAAGTTTTTGATTTCATTAAATTACTTAACAATTAAGTAATAATAAATATTAATAATAGAATCAAAAACTTAAATGTCAAAATCCTTACCATTAATTTGCATTATAATGGATAAGCATGAGGAAGATTTTGACACTTGGCAACATTTGATTTGTCATTTGTCAAAAAAGTATTTAATTAAATATTTCAAAAATATTTAATTCATAAATATTAGGTATCATAATCCATACCATTAATTTGCATCATAATGGATAAGCATGAAGAAGATTTTGACATTTCACAATATTTAATTTTGCAATTTGTCAAGCAATTATTTATTTGATTTTATCACTTGGCAACATGTTATGGTGCCACTTTTCAAACAAGTATTTATTTGATTTATAATAATATATATTAAATATTAATAAATAAACTAATTTATTTATTAATATATAAATTAAACAATATATTAATCAGTCTCTCATGTATCCGAAAATCATATTTACGGTATTAATAAATTATCGTAATATTTTTCCGATCTTATGGGTGCTAACGCGTTATTGTTAGGAAATTTATTATTTACTTTCTAAAAAATAAAATTATCTTCCGATCAACTTATTGAGGCAATTTAATTTTCGTTAATATGAAACATCATTAACTGATTTAATGATATTTATTTTTTCTATCATCAACTTACTAGTTAATGTGTGTAACCTCTTGCGTTCATCGTGAACTAGACATGAGCCAATGCGAACCATTTTGTATCACTGCAGTACAATTCATTGTAACCGAAATTTTTGATAATCATAAATGATCTCTAGCAAGATATCATGACTCATAGAACACAGAGAATATATTTTCGGATAACCCATATAATCACACTTACGTGTAGTAAAGTCTATCTGTTATCGACTCCTAATCGAGTGTAAGTCATAGTATCGTCAAACCCATAACTCGATCATAGAATTGGAAACTCAATCATTTATGGGATCCGCATATCAGCAAAAGATATTTTCGAAAACTATATACCGTGATCAGAGAATTGATTCCATATTGATCACCACTTGTCCTCATAATAAGAATACATTGTCATCAAGTTTCTTTCACTAGATGTGGTTAGCTTGGTGCGATATACACAAGCTAACGATGTGCTTCAGTGTGGAGGGCAATCGTGATATCTCAAGTTAAAGCACTAGTAATACACAATACAGTTTTGCGACGTATCATTGACTATATATAATCATCCATATGATTCATTACGTTTGGTCACGTTTAGTAATATGTTCTCAAACGTATTATCCATATTTATACTCTTGTGATATGAGACACGTCACCCAACTAATTAGTGAAAGCAAAAAAACATGTTACTAATGCAATATCATTATTTCTAGTAATATCACCTTAACTGAAAACTGATTTGGATGTATTTAAATAGAAGACATTGTACTCATATCTACAACTCTTTGTAGATAAAGTCTCGACACATAATACATCATGGAATATCATTCTGCATTAAATATAAAATTAAAATTAGTAGTTGAACGAATGCAAAATGAAATAGTTTCCATTTTATTAATTGTAAACAACTTTAAAATTAATTACACAAAATATATATACAAAATAGTAATATCCTTAAACTGTATGACATGATTGATTCTAGGGCATATCTTCAATATAAGATGCCCCAAATAACTCCCTTAACGAGAAAAATTGATACATCATTACACATAAAATTCTTTAGGGAGATGAGGCTAATGCAAGGACTAAACAAATCTCAAATGTGTCGTTTGTTTCCATTGACATTAGAAAGGCAAGCGAGAAAGTGGTTCATAGCTTGACCCTCAACAATATCCATAACTTCGACCAATTATATGCGGTATTTATCAATGAGCTCAGAAGAGCGATTCCTAATTTTAAAACCTCGAGCTCATTGTTGGTGATGAAACAAAAGAGAAAGAGAAAGCCTCAAGAATTTTGTCAAGAGTTATGACGATAAAGTGATGGAGTTAGAAGCTCATCACCACCCTCTAGCATTGAAAGGTCTCAAAAAAGGTTTATGGAAAGACCGAGCGTGGTACATAGTGTGAAAACCATCCATCACCACTTATAAAATGGCTCGAAGAAAGTTGTTAGATGAAATCTAAATTGAGGACTAGGTTATTCTCAAGCTGAAGGAAGAAAAGACAATAGAGGCATCCTCACATGATAAAATGTGGCCTCTAAAGCCAGATAATAGAAGTAGACAAGATGATAAAAAGAGTTTTTAACACTTCGACAAGGAGAAGTCGAGTGCTAGAACATGTTATAATTGGGAATAAAAAGGATGACGGTCCATCAAGAGGCCTACACTCTCCAAGAAGAGATGAAACAAGAATAGTGGCTCAGGTCTAAGAAATGAAAATTTTCACGCTGTTGAACGTATCTCTTTCACAAATCCTCAAAGAAATCAAAAGAAGAGAAACATTACTGATGAAACCCCGCCTTCTAAAAGCAAAACTGAGCTGAAACGTGAAGAACAAATTTTTGGTATTAATTCAAAATAAAATATATTACTCACATAAAATATCTAGTACATTTAACATAAAATAAAATTGATCTTAATAATTCCATAAAAAAATATATAATTATTTTACAAATTCATATATAATTAATTCGAAATACAGCTGATTTAATTAAATTATTTTAATGTTTTGACTCACTTTTTCTATATTAAGAATAATTATGTAAATTTAAATATAAAATAAAAAATAATTTTAAAAAAATAAACTTTAAACTCTATTAATTATTGACAATTTTATAATTCTTATTCGCTAAACACTTTAGTTCCTGACTCATTTGTATACATATAATTTATTTGATAGAGATTATGAATATTATTTTGTGACATCAATATACATGTTGATTTTACACGCTATTCTTAACAAAAAAAAAAAAAAAACTGATTTAATATTACTATAAAATATATAGATATTTAATTGCTGATAAAATAGAATATTAAATACATAAATTTAATAAAATATTTGAATACAATTAACAATAAGTGTGTGTGTTGCACCTTATGCATCGGAGATTTAAAAATTTAGGTTATAACATCAAAACAACATTATTTTGATTTTTTTTACATTTACATTAAAACAACGTCATTTTAGTACTTTAAAAAAAATTAAAAAAATCATATATCTACGAATTTCTATCCGCACTTGTATCCGTCCTTATCCCGTTACGAATTTTAATATTTTTATAAAAACCATCCCAAACTCGTAAATAAACATATCAAACCTGTTCCATGAGAGTCTGCGAGTAGCGAGTTTGAAGAAAAAATTACCATCCCCAAACATTACCGAACAGTTATATTCTAATAGTTCCAAATTTATTATGATTGTAATATAACAATTTTTTTTGTAAGTTATTGTACTCGGAATTTAGTGCCCTGTTTTAGTATCTCATCTATACTCTGTTTCCGATGGTGTTTTATGATTCGCTTTAACTGTAATGGCAATATTGATACTGTCTCTGCACTGTCATGGACAATGTCATAGTTACAAAAACTGCAGTAAATCAACTAGCAAAATTAAACAGCTGTGCTCATAGACGCTAAAACAGTACACAACATCGTCTCTTATGAAATGATTAAACCATACCCTACGTAAAAGCATTCAGATATCGAAACACATAAAATTTATATGCTTTCATTTAGTAAGTACGCAAGCATGAATGAGTTGCGTATAAAGCCCTTTGAGCTGGCGATTCTGCTCTTTATGCACTCGGAGGCATAGCCTCTGCAAACGCTTAAACAGCTGAGCAAGAGATTCCGAATTTGTTGAGCAAGATATTCTGAAACTGCTGCTAACAATGTAAAACTTCCTAGAAAGAGGATAGGCAGAGCATCTCCAGGTGATATAGCCTTTATTGAGCACGTAAAAGCACCAAACATTGAGAACACTGAAACTAACAGCCATGGCTTCAGCGGAAGTTCACGCACAAGGATTATTATCATCAAGGCTGTCGATGTTACAAAGGCTATGGAATCGAACAATACGAATAGATGCCTTAGATGCAAACTTTGATAACTTTCATCCAACCTCAATCTTGGAGAAAAAAAAGCTGCGAGAAAGGATGTTGTTGCAATTAACGTGGCCGCCAACAAACAAACATCGTACCCATGTAAACGGAACGATTGGTACCATTTCCTGTGCGATTTGATCATGTGACTCTCATCGTTATTACAATCTAGCATACTTTCCGCTAATAATTCATTTGCTGTTAAGGCCCCAGCTCTTCCAAAAATCTTTTCTATTTCTGTATCTTTATTCTCATGTGGTAAGACGTCGAATATGTCCAAAGCTGTGAAACAACTATCATTCACGGCGTTCACAGAAGTACGGTTTTCATTCGCAAAAAATTTTATGGTCTGCGTCATAAGAAAATAGAGGATATATTTACTTAATAATAAACAGCAAAAAATTTGAATCACACACTCACATATATATAAAACAGAGAAGCAGATTTATTATTCGTTTGCTACTTGTATAATTTATCTGATGTCGGATTATCTCGGCTTTTACATTTTAAGCTCATTTTTACTCGGTTCTATTTTTCTTATTTTGGGTGCAAACAAAATCACTTAAATATTAAGGAGATGCACAACTCAAGGTTAATCCACCGAGATCCATTTAATGAACTAAAAAATTACATGCAGGAGTGAAAGAATTAGAATTAATTTAACCAAAAGTAAATTAGAAAAAATTTGCTAGAAACCATAGGGACGATTGATGTTCTGAAAACATTCTTAAATGAAACAAAATCTAAAAACAAAAAACAAAAAACCCTTTTTATCTAATTCCTTAACAATATTCGTATTTAATGATAATAAGAATGTGTAGAAGAAGAAGCTGAGATTGAGGAATATTACTTGGAGATGTTTTCTTGATGCCGCAATGTGCAGAAGCGTATTGCCAGCGCAATCCTTTTTGCTGATTAGATCATCAAAGTAGGGTGTTCCTTTATTCCAGTCCAGCAAAAACTCTACGGCTTTTACTTGACCATGTCTCATAGCAATATGTAATGGCGTCTCTTCTGTTGCTGTGACCTCCATCACAGAATAAGGGCAAGCACTCAACAACTCCTTTATAATATCAGTTCTACCTTCCATGGTGGCCGTGTGCAAAGGGGTTCTCCCATGTTTGTCCTTTACAAGGCAAAGCTTTGAATTCCTTCTCATAAATTCTCTTACTACATTAAGGTGACCTAACCAACAAGCCAGGTGCAGTGCAGTGTAACCGTCGTGATTTAACTGGTCGGCCAATTCAGGTTTTTCTGCTAGTATCTGCGCCACTCTGTTTTCATCACCTGACTTGGCTGCAATATGCAATGGGTTGTCTTCTTCATAAAGTGATATGCATTTAATATTCCTAGACAATTGATTCTGTAACTCTAACGCTGTTCCTGAATCACCCAAATTCTTCTCCAAATCAGAATGGATTCGTGGCTGAGACAAATTAGCTTCAATTTCATGCCGAACTTCTGAATTTGATGGTACTTCAACATAAGAGATAGGATACTCCTCGTTCCATATCCGTTTTAGTGACAATTTCATTTTTACCCCGGAGAGACAAAGACAGTACAAATTAAGCAGACACTCGAACAGCTGCCGATTTTCAGAGAAAAAAAGGAGGACTCGAGAATGAAAGTTAATTGTGCTTATTTCTTTTGGTCCGTTTAAGACGTTTAAGACTTTTTTTTTTTTTTTTTTTTTAAGACAATAGTTTGATGATCCACTTTTGTCTTCTATTGACTTGAAAGTCTATGGTTGGAACCTTCAACGAAGTTTCCTCGTTACAAATTTTTCCAACCTTTTACCAAACAACGTTTACTTCTGCCACCATGTAACATATTCAACGATTGGATTTATTATTCTATACAAATAGCTATGTAAAATATCTATTTTTTTTTCATCAAATTTATTATTAAATTTTTTTTTCTGACTCGTCTAATTGGTTGATCGCGTGGAATTTTTCCTTTTATCTTTCAATTATTTAATTAATTGTATCTCTTTTTATTTTTATCACTCTAAAAGAGATTTACACATTATAATACCTTGAAATTTATGTATTGTATTATACTTGAAATTCTAAATATAAATATATTATGACGTACTTTGATAGGCCGAGAATAATCCGACATCAAATAAATTATGTTCTAATGGAAAATGAATAATAAATTTGCTTCTCTCTTACATATAATATATATATATATATATAATAGGATGGATTTTTTTAATTTAAAATTTTTTAAAATTTATAGAGAATTTAAGTGTCAAGTTAGCGAATTAATCTATTGGTCTCACTTGAGAATTATCAACGCGTAAGAAAAAGTTGCAGTACAATAGTTATGCATCATAAGTCAATGGATTCATGTGTAATTTTGTAAAATAATAATAAAAAAAAAAGTGTACTTTATATATATATATACTTTATGAAATCTCTAGTTTATTTATTAAATATGAAATTATTAAGTATTTGAATGCAAAAAGCCCTTAAAAAGTTTCCAGAAAATCCATGTGTCTAGTTGGTTGAACCAGTCTATTGGTCTCACGCGTTTGCAATAGTTGGTCAATTAATCTAATATATATTTTATTTGTCGGTTAAAATATTTTTTTTTCTCTAGGAAATGTGGGGTCTTAGATGGAGCTTTTTAATTTTAAATTTTAAATGAAAAGTCTCTTTTGAAGACTTACATCTTCCTTCAAATCAGGAAAAAAATTAATGGATATTCTATTACTGATATTAAATTTATAAAAAAATTAAATGAATACATCCCCACCATACAAAAATATGTACAATAAAAGACTTCCTCTTTCTTTCTGGTATGTATGTATAGTTTATTCTCTTTACTACTCTTTTTTCAACTTTCTATGTCGTAATTATCGACTTTTTTGAACGAATGAAAAAAAAAACTCAGCCTATAATAATCTCTATTCCTCGTTTTCTCTTTCTTCTGCACAGCTTTGACAGATTGAATTCATCAGTCTGCACGACTCATGAATCTGCTCTCATGCGTGGAACCTGTAACATAGGAAACAACTAATATAATAATACTAATAATATGACAAAAAGTAGTACATTTACTCCTACTGAAAATTTCAATAATAAAAGCCTACAATTTTGGCTTTGCATCAAAAGATTGATATATGATCCTCAATTACCTTTCCAACCAGCTTACACTTTGCATTATCAGTCACGAATTGGCGGCTTCAGGGTTCTGAGACGGATAGCAGGAACGCCCTTAAGTGACTGACCGCATTTTGAAGAACCAGCTTCGTCTTCAGCCGGCGCCTTTGGTGATTTTGGAGAACACAGGACCATTTTCAAAAGTTTAATCACAACTCCGAAGAAAATGATGATTGAAGTTAGTGTCCACATCAAGCTAAGACTTGAAATGTAATGCGAACCAACTTTGATTAAGAATTTTGGCATAACGCTACCCGCCATAAGAGCATAAAGTATAAACATAGCAACCATCACAAACTGCAAAACATTTCCAAAGGGAAGTGAAGATAAGAGCTTGATCATGTAACCCGTAGTTATTACGAGGATAACTGTAAGGCACAGTATGATGTAGAAAATGATTGGAAGCGCTCCTGAAACTGTATCCCCAAATTGAAATGGTTCACTTCCAACCTTGTTTTCTCTGGGAAAGAACGAGGGTAAACCGGCAAGTGC
>JAXCLQ010000015.1:7251611-7266256 GCA_035584115.1 Cedrela odorata
AGTGTTTTCCAGATATAAATATACAAGGCAATCCTTATTTGTTGAGGAAAGTATAATGAACAGTCAAATGACAAGCTGCCTCATGTTTTAAGATGGGTAACTACAAAGAATGGTCGCTATGACGACATCAACAAAATAATTTTCTCTAATTTAAATGTAAATTTGTGTTAATTATTTAATTTATTTTTTAATTAACTTAATTTCACAAGCAGTCTAATGTGTATAAGTGATATGATCTTTCTGTGTGTAGCCTCTTTCATTCCGCGGGCTAACTCCCTCACGTGCAGAAGGTCTCCTCCCTTATATAGCATAGTTACAGTTTATCAGGGTATCACAAGGAGCGTACGAAGGCGATATTGCACTATCTCCCTTGGGACCTGCACACGAGGTAGATATTCTTATAGATGACAACAAGCTAGAAGCAACTTAGACAGATGTAAGTACAGTTTTATTTTCACATAATTACATAGTCCGGTATCATGTAATCCCAAAACCCTCTGTTCTTCGCTGCTCTCCCCTGACCTCTACTGGACCATCTTTTACAGTATATACCAAACTTGAGCACACACTTGTTGGGCCTTAGTAAATTCACATTGAGGAATTCCTGAAGGCTATTGATGTCATGAGAGCATATATGAAGGCTCAATTTGTGCGTTAAGAAGAATTATTTTATGTTGAGGTGGCTTTGGTAAGGCAGGAGTTCACATAAGAGATATAGTCATTGAGTTTTTAGGACATGGTCAAATTTTGTCAAGCGTAGATTGCGCAATGGTAATCTGTAGTAGGATAGTCGCAGGGGTGATTGTGGGGTTTTTATATGTAAATATATTGAGTTTTTTGAGACATGGTCAAATTTTAGATTGTAGGCCAACAAATGCACCTCGTTTGAAGAAGAAGGTAGCCCTTAGTTTATAGTGTCAGGAGATATGCTAGTTTATCCAGACATTGTAAATATTTATGCCATCATTATATTTATCTTTTTATGGTTTTTAATTAGCAAATGTATTGATCAATTGATAACTATTAACAACATAAATTATCAACAGCTATTTAGTATTGAATATTTAACAAATTTATAATCATATAACAATCATTAACAACATAAAATTTATAAACACATCGAAAGACATATGAGAGATCGATGTGCAATGCCCTTGTATTTTTTATGATGAATTTTGACAAATTTTTTCATTGCGCGTATAATTATTAACAACATAAATTATAAATAGTTATTTAGCCATCCATACTAGATATCTCGACGAAATTCATCGAGAGTATATTCGAGTCTTAATGAATTTCGTCAAGATATCCAATATGCATATCCATTATGTTTGCCTGCCTCGACATAATTCATTGAATGTAGCTTATTTGCCTCGACAAAATTTGTAATGATATCAATTTCACTTATTAAATGTTTATTGAATTGGATCTAAAAATGTTCAAGTAATGAGATCCTCGATGCAATGGCATGTTTATAAGTTTATCGGTAATATCCATACTGATTACATCGAGAACACTTTCTCTGTGGTGCATCCTTGCCCGCAGAAGGTCTCATTTGTTCCCAACGTTGGCCTAACTCTGGACGTTGAATAGGTGGCAATAAAACCGATCTTTGCAACTCATTTAGAACAAGCCAATCCGACCGATGTCTAACATGATGGATTGGTTTTGAATAAATGAGAACAAGTGTGTTCGCAACATAATAATGAGAATGAAGTTGGAGATGTTGAAATCGTATGTGTCGGCACGCAATTAGTGCATGTGCACATTGAAGTTGATCTAAATCAAATTTTCTATATGTACATGTCTTGCTGTTTAGATCAACAATAGCATCTCTTTCTCCATTTTTCATTTGATACTTAAACCGAGCAACATACTACACTGTCATATTTATGGTTGCGTTTGTTTATTTATTAATTTTTTTCTGAGCTTATTTTGTGAAGGGGGTTTCCACCTTCCAAGCTTCATTTCTCCTCTCGTAGAACCACCTTTACATTAAACTCCTTAAATACTCCACTAATAAGGTAATGGGAAGTGTACGTGCATGGCGTAAAATGATATTAAGACATTCAACAATGTTGGTGGTCTTTATATTGTACCTTTTGCTGCTGAAATACGCTCGAGCCCACCTATGAATTTCGAATTATTCTTCTAAATATTTGACTGCTTCAAGATTAATGCACTTCAACTTTGACATTTGATTATTGAAATCGTTAATACGATATACTTTTGCAGCATTAAAGTATGTCTTCATAAATTTATCAGCATCGATTTTTTTCATTTTATTGAACTTCATACATACATTTTTCGAAACATGGATAACAATAAATCTCATGCGTAGCTTCGAGAAAAATAGTGTGCATTGCTTTCTGATACTTTCATGGTAATTAAAAATGAATACAAAGTCTTGTACCTCCCCAATAGTTCATTTTAGCTTCTGCATAAACTATTGCCAAGAGTCATCATTTTTGTTAACCCCAATACCAAAAGTTAATAGGAATAATTTATCATTTTCATTTTTACAGGTTGCTACAAATAGTGTGCCACGATATTTTACTTTTAAAAATGTGCTGTCAATTATAACCACTGGTCTAATTGAAGATTAACACCCATTGATATAACCACCAAGCGTCATAAAAAATATTTAAAATGGTTATTAGAGTCCTTTTCTATATACATGATAGTGTCAGCATTTGTAGACTGCAATATATGACAATATAATGGTAATAAATTATATGAATCTGCAGGATCGTCACAAATTAAAGTTAATGTTGCTTCTCTAGCATGCCAAGCCTTTGCATATGATACAATCACCCTATATTCACTATGAATATTAGCTTGAATATTTCTTGGTGTGTACAATCGGTTGCAGTCTATAAATTTATCATTTATAAGCTCAACAATAAGTTGAGAACTGACTTGATGATGTCCATCGGACAGTTGGTCTGAGAAACACGTGTGTACCTTGTCAATTCGCCTCACTTGAAAGTACGTGTTCTTGGACACTAATGTTGTCTAGACTCGTTATTTACACCTTTCATCAATTTTTTTAGAGTTAAAGCGGTTTGATGTAGACCAAAAATTCATAAATTGAAAGTTTTGTTTTATTGCAAGGTGACTCCAATTCCGACGCAATTTCTTTTTATTTTAATACAATTTTTCAACCACTATTAAACCATCATCCGCAGAACTCGAGAAATAATTTGTTGATAAAGTCACTGGTGCAAGAATTAGAGGTAAACAATGAAGCGGATTATAATACGAGGGACCCGACTCTTTAAAAGCACCAAAAGCCACTCTAACATTGGGATACACTTTGGAAGGTGATTGATCATTGTAAGCTCCGTACCTTGAGTCTTCAAGGACATCACTTATGCCAGATGTTTAAAATGTCTTATCATTGTCTAAATTTTTCTCACCGACTCTCATAATAGTCACATGTAGCATCATTGGTATATCCCATTGGTGAGTATGGTGCATTTATATTAGTAGTAAAAAGCATGAAACTGACTTGTTTACTACCACTTGAAAAAGCAAATGAATTTGTTAAATTTATTTGTACTCGTTGTATGAACGGTTGTACATGCTGTATAACGAACAATTGTGTTATGGGAGTAACTTCTCTATAATCGAATGTGACAAAAAGGAACGTAAACCCCTCAAACGTCGATACTTGGCTATTAACTCTAATAAAGAAAGCAACATCTCTACTATTATTTATATCAAACGGACCATAATTAAATGATGTTAAGGCAAACAATGTTTGTATATTGTTCTTGTTTTAATATTGAACTCGGATGTATTTACTCAGAGTAAAGAATACAATTGATTGATGAGTTCTATATACTTTATATTCTGATCAACGGATAAACTGAAGGTTTTGCTATTATTATAGACTTCGTTACCATCTACTGAATTATCTCACGACCCTTCGGAGATAATCAATAAGTAAACGTTTGTCATCTATATACAAAAGATAATAATTATCATAAATAAATATTTTTAAAAAGACCAAAATCACAAAATTCCTCGATGTTTTTTTGTCTCCCCTCGATATTTTTTTGTCGCCCCTCGACGTTTTTCATTGATGGGAGACAAAAAAAAGTCAAGAGGCGATAAAAAACTTCGAGATGACATTGTTCCTCCTCTTTTTCGAGATATCAACGGATATTTTTGTGCAAGAAATCAGCATATTACATTCAAAATGAAATAAAATTGGTTTAATAATAATTCTTAAACTCTAATATGCATTAACTAAGCAAACCAAAATTAATACAATGACAACATAAAATGGATCTCACGAAGTATAGTACTAACTTACACTTGTTGAATACAATATAGCATTTGTTTTATTTTAGCCACTTTAGTTATCGTAATTGGAATCGGTTTGAATATTTTTACAAACTTCGTTGATAGTTTATCAATTATTGGCAAATAATTTCACATTTACTTATTTATGTCTCCAAAACGTACAATACTTAATACAAATATAAAGAAATAGAAAAAGTTAGGGGTAAAATAAGTATGAGTAGTGTGTTTTGAATATAAATGTAAAGTAAATTTAAGTAGGACGACAAATATAATTGGACCGAAAAATTGGGCCATTTATATTAAAAACCCATACTAATTTCCGGGACTTGTTTAATATCTAAGTTATTAATCATTTATCCAATATTGTATATTCTTATTTTTCGGTTACCAATTATGGTTAGTTACCTGTCCAAATTAAATTAATTAGCAATAATATTATGATATATTCTGTAAACAGAGGAAAAATAGCTGGTTGGTCCACCCTTAAACAACTCTTTAATGGTTTCCAAATTGGATTAAACTTGGGAGTGGTTGGATATTATATGTAAACAGGAAGAAATCTATGTTACCCAAATTTGTAAATTTATTTCCTAAGGTTAATTGTGCTAAACTAAACCCTACTTGGGAACTGCATGAATTTACATGTGTTTATATTGTTGATATATTATTCTCCCATTTGTCTTTCGTTTTGCAGTAAAGTTAACACAACAGATGGTGAAAGAAACGAGCAGAAAGTGTTCTCATTGTGGACACAATGGCCACAACTCGAGAACTTGCCATGAAAACAAGGGCTGCTTTAAACTTTTTGGTGTGAATATTTCAGGCCAAATCCAGGATCATCAGTGTATGAAAAAGAGTGTTAGTGTCGGCAATTTACAGTCTCTTGCAGTTGCAGAGTTGAATGCTGCTCATGTTGATGAAGGATCTCTCTCTGATGGACCAGTTCATTCTAAACGAGACAAAGCTGCGCACGAAAGGAAAAAGGGTATCTTTTCATTTTGATGATTTTTCATTTTTCACAGATTTGTTCTACATCACAAATATTATTGCTTTCAGATTTTAATTATTGAGTAATTATATTCATTGGCAGACGTATGTTGATCATCATACAATTGATAATGTAAACTCTTATTATTTTATAAACCTAATTATAATTGTCACAATGCATCTACAATTATTTTACAGGTCTCTTTTTTGACGGAGTTATTACTATGGTTGCATTTCTTGTATTTACTTAGGCAAGCCATGGACAGAGGATGAACACCGAGTATTCTTAACTGGTTTAAAGTCGCTTGGAAAAGGTGATTGGAAAGGAATTTCAAAGAATTTTGTGACAAGCAGAACTCCAACTCAAGTTGCCAGTCATGCTCAAAAATATTTTCTTAGACAAAATTGTTCCAATAAGAAGAATCGCAGAACAAGTCTCTTTGACATGCCTCCTGTAATCTCTCGTTATTTCTTTTTTTTTTCTTTTTTTTTCCCAATTGCACTCCCTAAAGAAATGAATGATGAAACATGCTTTATTGCCTTCTTTTCCTTCATATGTTACTGTATACTATAAGTTGAACTGATGGGCTTACAGGCTCCAATTCCATCTCCTCCTCCTCAAGATGCCCTCATTCCAGACAAAGCTTCTGCTACAACTTCACCACAGGTAAGTATATTATCATTTGAATTACAATACCAAAGAATGAATCTATCTATTACATTAACGATAATATCAGTCAATTAATCTATTACTATAGGGTAGCATCTTAAATCAGACAATGAATCCCTTCCCAAATCTTTGCCTGGATCCTGTTGTTCCAGTAGCAGCAACATGTGACATTCCAAGGCCTTATTATCGTGCAAACCCATACATGGTAAGAATCAATTAAATTTTTCAACAGATAGCTAGCTTCTCCAAGTAGCATTAGTTGTTTCACGTAACATAAATTTGCTTAAAATAAAAATGCCGAATCAGTTACCCTGAATTTCTAACGTTTTCATATATATAGTTCCCAGTCCCTTGCAATGGTCAGGGATCTTCAGGAACTGGTAATATTGCATTCATTCAGGAAATAAACAATCAGAGGAGGCCAAAATATGCTTACATGCCTGGAATCTTTACTTCTTGTGCACCAGCTATTACTCCCCGCCCGTCTTCCCCGCAGACGTCATATCATCCACGCAAAATGTTACAAGCAGCAGCTTCGAAGGAAAAAGAATTGGAGCTTAAAATCGAACCTCCGCAATCTCCAAAAAGAGCCGATCATGTATCATCTCAGAGTTTTGGATTTGGAGCTGTCCAAGTAATATGAAACGTTTTTGTTTTCCAATATATTCGAGTACTACTTAGGCATTTTTGGTTGTCATACGAGAAATAGAATGAGATTAACAAATGAACTTCCCAACTTCATCAATAAAGTTAAAGAACTATATATTTTTTATTATTGTAACCCTACTAATTGTATACAAATTAATTTTCATATAACCTTCATTGATATTGTTTTTAAATTTAAACGTTCTCAAACTAACTACTCTTAATGGAGAATAGGTGAACAAAAATAAAATAAAATGAAATGAAATAGTGCTCTACCTTAATTTATTTAATTTATTTTTATGACATCATTGATTTGATTTTAAATGAGATTTTATTATCTTAATTTAAAATTTTAATTAATATATTATCACTATTTTTTAAAGTTATTTTTTATGTACATTGTAGTAGACATATTTATTATAAAAAGTTAATTAACATAATAATAAAGTAACGGTGATATAATAATAATAATAATAATAATAATTATTATTATTATTATTATTATTATTTTGTAATGAACTTTGACAATCCCAATGTTAATTATTTTGAGTAAAAATTAGATTTTATAATATTTTGTTAGACTAAACTATGCTCTAATTTGTTAAATGACACAGAGAATGAGTTAACACCAAGAGAAATACGCGTTTATTTACGCAATGCATATTTACCATTGATGCAAAATTATGACAAACCATAGGAATTCTCCTTTAATGGAAGTTTAGTCGAGGATTAAAGTGAAATTTACTAAACATGGTGGGATTAAAGAAAATAAATATGAAAATAATAGGAACTTTTGTGAGTGATGTAAAAAATCACTCAACTAAACTAAGAGTTTTAAAAAAATCAGGGATTATTCTGGAATTAAGCATGCAAGAAATAAGAGAGTTCAAAATCGATTCCGGTTTTGGTTTCACTCGAAATAGAAACCTACTCTAAATAATTTAATTTTTAAATTTTATAATTGGAACCTAATTTATTTAATATGATACCATTTTTTTTGGTTCCATTCGGTTTTAGTTTGAAAATAGAATACTATATTTATCAATTATCTCAATTTCTCTAATTTTTAACTTAATAAAAAATAGTTAAAAAAATAAAATCAATTAAATTAAATTATAAAAGTATGTACACACGGTAAAAAATTGAGTGAACGAAAGAAAAGAAAAACAAGTTATTAAATAGATTTTATATATGACAAATTATTGAAAAAATATTGTATTATCATTCGAATTAATATTATGAATCACTAAAAAGATAAATTAAAATTTTTATTATGATGGTACAATTATATATTTAATAACATTATATTATGTATATATTTATTTATTATAATTTTTAACTTATTTGATAATTTTAAAATAAATATAAATACATTACGATTTTAATAAATTATTATATAAATAACATGATAAATTAAGTGAAATAAAATATTATAAATATATTGGTTAATTTTTTTTATGTAATTTAATGAATAAAAAATATTATCTTTAATAAATTGTGTAACTTTATATACGTAGTTTTATGATTAAAGTTTGTATTTGAATATAAAGTAGAGTTTAATTCATTTGACTTGAAAAATAATATTTTATTTTTAAATTGAATCGATTTTTCGGTTTAGTTTCTGTTCTATAATTTTTACAACTAGAATTTATCCTAAAAAAAACCAATTCTTGATTTTTTTTAATCGAATCCTATCTTAAAAAAATTAGTTCCGATTTGAAATCGATTTTTTATGTTCGAATTTGAAATTAATTATTTTGATTCAATTCTTGACGATTCTGGGTCGAAGCCTGGAACTTACACCAGACAGAAATTGAATAATAGCCAAAACAAATGTGCACATTAGTAAATCAATTATCCAAGGTAAGCTTCATGATTAGGTAATAAATTATGTTCATAGGCACCAAAGAGAGCTTTGACTCGTCTATTTCTCAAAGTCTCGTAGCTTTCCTAGCAGAGTAACAGTTTCCAAAACAGAACTTTACTTTTTATGTACGAATTTGGAAGAAATCCCTGCTACCCGTATCAACAAAAGATCTTCCAAATTATTCCTTGCTACCGTATCAACAAAATATCTCCGAGGCCTAAGTATTTGTTACATAAAAGGACAATAAACCTGCTGCAAAATCCATTGATTCTGCTTAAAATTCTCAATGCATTCATTATTTCCTTGAGCTTTTGGGTGTCATTATTTAAGCTCTTGTAAAAACCACGTAGCAGTTGCTTAATTTTGCCCTTAATTACCTTATTTAATCATAATTTCCTCTATTAGTTTTTTGAGTTTTTCAATTTCCTAGTCTACGTACGTAAATCTATGAGGAGATCTTTGTTTATTAATTACCTTATACTTCAGTTTAGGCACTTTCCAAAAACTACTGGATTTAACTTGTTCTTGCCGTATTTGTGAGACTATTATGGAAGAAATCTTTGATAACCGTATCAATAAAAGATTTTTCCAAATTAATAAAGGGTATAGGTATGTTTAAGGAAAGGAATGCAAGAATCTATATAAGTAGAAAAACCCTGTTGGAAAATCCATCGAGTCTGGTAATATTCTAGACAAATTAGTATCTTCCTCCCTCTGTCTAAACACAGAAAACAGATGGAGAAGGAAAAATGCTCGAACTGTGGACTCAATGGACACGACTCAAGAAATTGTAAAGGGAAGGTTTGCTTCGAACTTTTTGGTGTGAATATTTTGGATCATAAATCCACCAAAAAAAGGAGTATTAGCATGGGAAATTTGCAGTCTAATCAGTATGCAGAACCCAATTACGACCAAAACCATGTTAGATATCTCTCTGAATCTGGAGGAAATTTTTACTCCAAGAGACGCAGAGTTGATGATGGAAGGCAAAAGGGTATTTGTTGAACCTCGATTTTTCCTCTTATTATTCTTATATTTTATTTATATGTTTGTTTTGATTGCTTTTGGACTAAAACATGATATATTGGAGGCATGGTCATGTTTCAATTTTTTATTTTTATTTTTTGAGTTACTGATATTATGCAGGCTTAGTTATTTTGCTGCAATTCTGTCATTAATAAAAGACAGATTAATGTGTTACATGAACTATACTCGTTGCATTGAATTACTGAGAGTAATATTCACTTGTTTACAGTTCACATGAACACTTTGATTTTAATTATTATTGTGTTTAATTTACTCAGCAAAGCCATGGACAGAGGAAGAGCACCAAAAGTTTTTAGAAGGATTGGAAATTCTTGGGAAAGGCAAATGGAAAAGAATCTCAGAATCTTATGTAACAACCAAAACTCCAGTTCAGGTTGCTAGTCATGCACAGAAATTCTTTTTAAGACAAGCTTCTGGATATAAGAAGACTAATAGATCAAGCATCTTTGACATGCCATCCGAAGAATTTGTAATCTCTCTGTCTTTTATTCTCTTGTTCATACTTGGATGCTAGCATGCTTTTATTTGTTTTAATTTTTAATTTTTGTTCATATTATTTTGATTCATTTGCAGGCTCTATTTCCTCTTAAAGATTCTCCACTTCCAGCGAAACCTATAACTAATACTTCATCTAAAGTAAGTCCATGCATGTTCCCATTGAATTCGCTGCTAAACATTCTCTTGAATGCATGCTAGAATTTTGGGGTAATGGAGCCTTGTAATCACTGCAGGCTAGTACCTCCTCTTCTGTTATGCCAACGAAGCAACTATCAGAAATCCCAGCAGAGGTGAATTGAAGTCCATCTCCAATTGACATTTTTGTACTACTAAATCAAATAAATAACAAATATTATTAATCTCAATAATTTACTTTTAAAGGCTAGTACCTCGAGTCAGATTGTAAAGCGATTCTCACATACCTACTCGAATCCGGTCATCCCAGTGGCTGCAAATCGTAACATTCCAAATTACGTTGGGATTCCTTTTATGGTAAGAACCAATTTGACTTTTGCCGGTTTCTTTTCTCCGTCTCTTCGAAATCTGAACTACAACTGCTATTGTTTTGACAATCGCAGCTGCCTGTGCCAGTGCAAGTGCCAGTGTCTATTCATGGTAAAAGCTTTCAAGGAATGAACTATCAGAGGCCTGATTACATGAATATACCTAGAAACTTTGGGAATTTTGCTACTTGTGTACCAATCATGGTCCGTCCAGCAGGTCCCAAAATTTCAATTGAAGAAGAGCCTTTGGATCTCAATAAGTAGATGTATTATTTGAAATCATTAGAGTAGCAATAGAATTTCTATTAAATATATTCCTCGTTTTTTTTTTTTTTTGTTTTTAATTCTCCTAGGAGAAGACCATTACAAATATATAATTGAAGTTTATACTGATTAATAAAGTTAAGAATGAAATCGAATATCATTTGCTGCCATCAACCAATACATCATTTGTACATGCCATGAAGTAGTAATATAAACTGAAAGAATGAAATTTCTCAACAACTTACTGGTAAAGCAAACCATTATATGATTTTATAGGGTAGGAATAGTCTTCTCTGGTTCCTACAAGGCAATTGAGAATATTCTAAACATGAATAAATGCAATGCCGTGAAGGATCAGATGAACGACTAGGTAGAGCAGCAGCCGGCCTTCTGATTCACAGGCTGTCCTTTTATCTGAACTGTTGCTGGCCTTGCAGTATTCATTGCTGGTTGACTTGCCATCCTGTAAGTAAGAAATATAGGTAAATCATTGAGACAAGAGACCAGAACTAAACATTCTACCGATAACAATAGCTACTTCTAATCTTGATCTCCAATTGCATGAAATTGAAAAATCATAACAACAGATTCATCTTATCTCATGGTTCCTACCAAGCATCTCCATCAAATAAAGCACCATCCTCTGCAACTTATTTTTTTAAAAGAAAAAATAGCACATGTACCCATTGTCTTTATCATTTTTGAGTAATAAATAGAATTACACAAAGAGTTACACTGAAGATGTACTTGTTCTTAATGTCAGCAGTCATGGCCATAAAAGCCTGCTCCACATTAGTAGCATCCTTTGCACTGGTCTCCATGAAGGGGATACCGATTTCATCAGCAAATGCCTTTTCAAATCCCAAACAAAAAGACACAACTGGGTCAATCGCATTTCCAATAGTTTTGTCATAGAAAATACATAAAAAAATCAGTAGGACGAGAATAATTTTACCTTGGCTGTTTCATAAGAGACAACCTTTTTATCAGTGAGATCAGACTTGTTTCCAACCAGAAGCTTGTTTACATTCTCGCTTGCATAGCGATCAATTTCATTCAACCACTGCTTGACATTGTTGAAGCTCTCTTGGTCTGTGACATCGTAAACTATCTGCCATACATTCCATGAATACAATGAAACTAGTCACAAAACACAACCAAAGGGTATAACTTTGAGGAATAACAATGAAACTATGCGTAAAAATAAAGGAAATCTCACTATAATGCCATGAGCTCCGCGGTAGTAACTGCTAGTGATTGTCCTGAACCGTTCCTGTCCTGCAGTGTCCCACTGCATGTTCCAGACAAATATAAACATTAGCCATATAGAAACACTAGTGAGAAATATAAAATGTCTGCAAATAATATCATGAAAATACACAAAAGATAAATTCAGAAAATACATAAATAAATGTTAAAATAAAAAAAAATTGTGAAAGATCTCAACCAACCGAAGCATTGAAGAAAAGCTCTCAATGAAAATTTGAAGTACCAAGATGATTGTAATTAATAACTATGAAATAATGTATAACAAATGGTTAAAGAGTTTAAAAAAAAAACATGCAACACAGAAAAAAAGAAGAAATAAACAGAGAACATGCACATGGGGGGAATATACTAAACACCAAAAATCCTAAGAAAAACAAATAGGAAACGAAAGCCTCACAATTTGAAGTTTTACAGTCTTCCCATCTTGCTCAACCGTGCGAATTTTCTATAAAACAGAAAATCAAAATAATATCAGAATGAAAAATTGCAATCCAAATAATGCTGATTGAATCCACAACTTATAGAAGCTTACAAAGTCGACCCCAATAGTGCTAATGTAACTCTCCAGATATGAATCATCCTGGAAAGAGTGATAAAACATCAGTACAAATAGACAAATATGAATTAAATTCGAGAAAATAAGCTACAATGCAATAAAATTCAAAATGCTCAGCAACCAAACCTTAGGTAAGGGCCAGCTATCCATATATTTTTTTAGAGACAATGCAGAGTTTCCAACATAAGGCAAATAATATGACTTGTAAATAATCAAATTAGACATTTAGAATAATACACATATTTGCTCTTCACTAGCCACACTAAGTAGCATAAAAATGTGAAATTAGTATAAAGCAGAGAAGAATACTTGATCAATTCACAAATAATTAAATCACAGATAATCATTGATTTCTATGTCTTCTATTCAGCAGCAGAAATACAGAGAAACCAAAAAAAAAAATGCAACCACCATCACATTTGTTATCGGTTCTTTAGGGAAAACAGAAACCTTGCGGAATAAGAGATTTTTTTGTTATCTTAATCCAGGCACATTGACAACGATGACCAAATCTAGAATAGAACCAGAAAAAAGCAAAACACAAAAATTTAAAAACCTAACAGAGAGTCAAAAACTTTTGATAAAGAGAAGAAGAAAGATAAAGCAGTAATAAGTTTGCCATGATGAAAAAAAGCAATTACTAAGCAGTTGACAAAGCATATTAATAAAATTTTGAAGCAACATATATTTTTACTGGTGCAAATGGGACAAAATGGAAGGAGGGAGAATATCAGCTATTGGATTTGAAATCTTACAGCAAATCTCAGAAGAAGACATGATTTGCCAACTCCAGAATCTCCAATTAGCAAAAGCTTGAACAAGTAGTCACTGCAAAAAACATCAAAACAATTAAACTTCCCCTATAAGTGTATCAAGAATTCTTATATTTTTTTTTTCTCAACGACGATTGTTTTCTTGCCAAACATAAAATTAATTAGATCATATAAACATTTAATTTTCAACACCTATGCACCACTTATATTTTCTTCATTGCACCAGCTTAAATTACCCCAATCTCAAGATTGTTTCAAATGGACCAAATTAAAGTTAACAAATAATTTTTCCACATTTAAGTTTCTAATTCATTGGAGAGTCACCACAGAAGAACAATCAATTCTCAACGAATGCCAAGTTTGATCGAGTTATTCATTTGGTTCTTATATACAAATCAAGTTCCCTAAAAACAATTAGCTTCGCATTCTTTGCCACTTAGGGCCTAGCTTCTAATTCAAAAAATATAATCGAAACTCCATGGTTCCTTGCAACAAATTCAATAAATTACGATGACAGGGCTGAATTGTGTCTAATTACAATATATTCATATCTTATTAAGCATGGATTTTATCATAAATTGAAATTCAGCGCAAAACCATCAGAGAAATCCAAAGCAAAACAAACCCATCATGGTTCATACGTCACAAATCATGAAAGTCAAAGCTTCCTTAGTTTCCCCTAATTTTTTTTTCAAAAGGAAATAATCAAATTATCATATATCAGGCCATTTTATACAAAACCCAAATCAGAACGCACACATCGAACAACTTTTGGCACAAAATCATAGCAGATCCAAAGAAACTACAGACTTTAGCAAATAATCATCAAATATCTTTTAGAAGAACAACAAATAACAACGCTAATTGATTTAAAAGATCTGGGGCTTACTATTCAGGATTCATGTCTGCCAAATGCTGGGTTAGCCCAGAATCGAACCGGTCCAGCCGGAGAATGGACCGGGTTTTGACACAAAGAAGCTGAAAAGGGAGGTCGCGAGAGAGACAGAGAGAAGGAGGCTGCGAAAAAAGGTAACCAAATGAAGTGGAGATGAAACCGAATCTTTGGAAGTCTATCATATCATCGTAGGCATAGCTGGTTAAAAATTTAGAAAAAAAAAAAAATTCACTGTAAAAAGACGGAGTTGCGGATTTCGATACGGTGTAACAATTCTACGCAATTGTACGGTAATAACGATTTTAATTTGGTAATATTTCATATAAGTCCGTATATTTTACGGAATATAACTTTACTTGG
>JAXCLQ010000015.1:7266356-7309871 GCA_035584115.1 Cedrela odorata
TGTGTTGACTACCGTTCAAAGAGTTAACAAGCCTCGTAAAGTCATTTGTCGAACTCTGAAGCAACTGCACTATCTGTATGTGACGAAAGAAAGGTTTACACGAACTACAACTAGTCCCACATCTATTCCATAATTGACCAAATAAAATATCATGTGTTTGGGACAAATTGTGTGCTCCATAGATATCATGAATGATAATGTTATAGAATGACTTTTAGACTAATTTATTATTACTATAAATAAAATATTCAAATAATTCATTTAAAATAATATTTACATTTATACATATCCTCGTACTTAATTGGCCAAAAGGTTTTACCTTGTATTCTATTTTCTGCAATTCTCTTTTTTTAATTTTATCATATTTTGTTTTATTCTTCAATATAACTCTGTTATTTCAGCAGATGATATATTTGTTAGAAAGAGAAAGATCAAAAAGGAAATCAATATGAAATAATGAATGCATAAATTAGAAATGAAAGATATCCAACAATCCATGACACCATGAAGCATAATTTGAATCCCTGTCCAATTCGAAGGTCCACATATATGTGTTAAGAGAGAGATGGGAAAAAAGAGTGAATTTACCTTGACGAGTCTGTTGGACACGGCAATATGCGCGATATTATTTCCATTAAGATCCTGCTTAAATATGAGATCCTCTTTGCCATGTTTCTTAGCCTCTTCCAACAGAATCTTGACAACACCAAGCTGGTCCCGGTAGCTCTCCAAAGCGAGATGAAATACCGTCTTCTGCTGGCCGGTCAAGGCTTCAAGTGATTCTGGAAAAGCTGAGATTATTTCCCTTATCACTCTTCTATTTCTGTTCTTGACGGCTAGATGGAGAGGAGTCATAAAATCATTGTCTTTCAGAAGACAAAGTGAAAGATCAATTTCCATCGAAGTCTTCACCGTTTTAAGATCACCATCAGCGGCGGCCTTGTGCAACAAAGTTTGACCGTTTTGGTCGATCCGTCGGACCAAATTTTTTGTATCTATTTTAAGTAGTTCTGAATTATTTGACTGCAATGACTCTAGTTCATCGCCACTGTCGATACTAACAGAGGCATGTGATATGTTTTCTGTTGACATGACTGTAAATTCTTTTCTTCTCTGGCGATAGACTGGAAAAAAATGAAACGGAGAAGGTATAGCTGCAGTTGTTATATGCGTACTTACAAACTTCAAAGTCTACCCCCCCATATTCTATTCGTTATTTATTTGTTTTTTATTTTGTGACAAATATTCACCTGTTAACCGATTATTCACGTTAAAGAAAAAATTAATAGGAAATTAGATTAAAAATAATATTACAATTTAGATGGACAGCTTCAATATTTTACTATATATCAATGTCAACAAAAGTAAACGTTGTTAGGTTGAAAGAAGAAAAAATAGCGCAAACGAAGTTTCATAGAGGCTTCCAAACTTTAGAATAAGCCAATTTTCTATCTTATATGATCTTTCGAGAATAATTTTGTATACTTCTTAAGATTTAACTTATTTATACATTCATTCAAATACTTTCAAAAAGTGTCATATTCATCCATAACAAAAATGTCGTATTTCCTTCCAAAATCCAAATCAAACTACTACATCATATGGTTATTTACCAGGGATGGACCATGAATTGCCCATTCTGTCACCGTTTGTTATGGCTTTTCCGTCTCCGACTAGTTTTCCACTGTAATTTAATGGAGGATGAGAATTTTCTGTTAAAAAACTTAAATCACATACCCAAATTAAATTAAATTTAGATATTTATATTCAATTTAAAATAAAATTAAATCAATCATAAAAGAAACAGAGAAAGTAAATATGTATAGCTCAAAGTCTATAATTTGTGCCCATTTAGTTTGGCTTCTCAATTGATGAAAAGGATTTTCTTAATGTCAAAAGTTCTTTTTAAATAATTAATGTTTAACCAAATGATCTACAGATTAAAAGAATTTTTTTAATTGACAACCAGAGGGTTATTATTATTAATTATTATTTCCTCAAAATCTCTATTCCCAGAAACTCTATTTCTAAAATCTATGCTTGTTAAAACTCTACTTGAAAAATCATACTAATCAGTCAATTAGAAAATTTATTTTTGTTTATTTTTTGAAAGGAAAATTCATTAAGAAATCATGCACAATTGACCAATTGTTCACGTAAGCAAATTGGATTAAAAAAATAAATAAATAATGTAATTTAGATAAATATCTTATTATTTATTTACGTTAACATAAGTAAACGTTATTGGGTTAAAAGAAGACAAAATTGGACAAACGAAGTTTCACTAACTCTAGGGGTTGCAAACCTTAGAATAAGTCATTTTCTTCCACATATGAATCTTATTATTTTTTAGGAGTAATCTCATATATGCCTCTTAAAATTTGACTTATTTAGATATTAGTTCAAATACTTTTAAAAGGTGTCATATATTTCCTCAAGTTTGAAAAATATCATACTCCACTCCAAACCAAACTAGATCATTGGTGGGTCTGTTTGTTAAAAAGGATAATTAAATGCAAATTCCTACCATTTTACGGAAATATACTTTAGCCGACATACTTTCACAACATGTCGATTTTTTTCTAAATTTTTTTTAAAAAATACACAACAATTCTCTAATCTTAACATTTTTTTTATTAAAAAAATTAAATAAATTAGGAGGATAAAATTATTTTACCATGTATAATAGTTTAATTGAAAAATATATTTAAAAAATAATTAAATTATTCAATAAGATTATTTTATAACTTATAATAATTGAAAATTAATATTCTAGTTTTTTAATGTTTCATTTGGTATCGGTTTTCTATGAAACCAAAAAATAATTTTAATACCAAAAACTGATCTTTTTAAATTTTAATTTTGTGCCATTTGATTATAATTAAAGAAGAGTTTATTGAGCACTAACAAAGTTGTTTATTGCTACTTAAAGAAAGAGTATAACTTTTTGAAGTCATACTTATTTTATTTTCACAATTTTATTTTATTTCTCTCGTAACATAACCTTTTAAAAAAATCCTCTTTATCAGTTTTTTTAAAACTTACGGTGGAGAACCAAATAATAATAATAATAATAAATTAAAAGCCGTAGATCTATTCAAAGAAACCCTACTCTAAAAGGTTATACCAAATAGAGCCTCAAAAAATCTTAAAACATAAAAAAGAATTATGAAAAAAATTATTATTTTATAATTTGTTACCATTAATCACAATTAAGTAAATCGTTAGAAAAAAATTATTTTATAGTCTTTATGACTAATTAGAATATTATTTTATTTTAAAAATTAAAAAATTGAATAGACTCATCAAATAATATTATTTTATAACTTGTAACAATTAATAAATAAAATACTATCATTTTATTTGAAATTAATCTTTTAGAATTCTGAGATATTTGTGTAATTTTTTAAATTTAAAGGATGTAAGCGTTTTATTTTAAGAGTATAGCCTAAAATGTATTTATACTAAAGTTCAAGGGTGTAAGTATAATTATTTCAAATTTAAGTAATGTACATGACACATTTCAGACAACTATAAGAATCAAATAAATTTTAAAGGGTATATAAAATTCTCTGTTTTTTATTATAAAATATATAAAACGATTTGAAACATATGAGCCATATAAAATATTTTAAACTAAAGCATAATTGAAAGTTTAAACATGAAATATTCATTTTAGCAAGTATTTACCTTCTTTAATTAATTAATTAAATTAATTAATATAACACATAAAGTAAAAATAATCAGTAATTTTAACGTGGTTTGAATTTTTCAATTCTACATTCACGAGACCATCCCTAAAGAAAATAATCCGCTAAAAAATCAAAACAATACAAACATTAATGAATTTAAACAAAATTGAAGACTCCCTCTTTATTTTGTCACTAGTATGTTAAATCTTCCAAATAAACATATTTAGTGAGATCCCTTAACGTTAATATATTGAAATCCCTTCGACTTAGTGAGATTCCCTCACTTTGATTACGTTGAAATTCCTCCAAGAAATTCAGTAAGATTTTCTTGTTAGATGCCGTTAAACTCCCTTCAACTAACACAAATTCTTCTCCCGAAAAATTTCTTGTTCATCTCTCGAAAAATAATATCAAAAACGTCTTAACAACATTTAAGAGAACTAATCTCAAAGTTTATCAAAATTAAAATTACCGACACATAATTTTCACCAAATTGTTTTCACTTTTAAACACAAAATAAAACATAAACAACTTAGAAAACAAAAATAAGAGGAAAGGAGAACAAAATACATACTAAGCTTCTATGAATGGTGTCTCCAAAAGCTGCTCTAAAGTTGAGAATATTACAAATATGTAATGAAACCCTAAGCTTTGTTTAATTAAAATTTTTGTTTCCTATACCTAAAAATAATAGATCTTCCTAAATAAAAAAAATAAAAAAAAAGGTCTTTCCCAATTATAACTCTTGTTTCCCTATAATTTTTTTTTCTTTAAGTTGTAAAATTCTCAATATAAGTTTTTCTAATTAAGCTTGAAGTCCATACTTAACAAATTAACAAGAAAACTTGAGTTCGAAAATGTAAAGATTTAATACCAAAATCATCCAAAATCTGCATAGTTTGTTGCAACAAAACTTGCAACAAAAATTATTTTTCTAGAATTAACTCAAAAGTTTTAATGCATTATGTCCAAATAATTTTTCATAAGTTGCTAACATTGAAAATCCTAACATAACCATAAAAAGAATTATTGAAAAAGTAATTATAGTAACTCCCCCTTAGTAAATGGTCCAATATATATCAACACGAAGCATGTTATTTATAAAGCTATTACTCCCCTTTATACTCCCTCTTACTACCACTCCCCCTTGATCTATTACTCACCCTAAGTGATTGATCAATATAACATGTAGCATATTATTTTATAAACTACTTTCCCTTAGTATATACTACTCTCCGTTTTTGCTAAAAAGAGCCAAAATAACAACAATAAGCATCGGAATAGGAAATATATAGCAATGAAGATGCATAGAAAAAAAAACACACGTGGTAAACATGAAAAATGTCCAAGGTAGCATTAAGAAAAATAATGTCTGAAATGAGAAACTACTCAATACGCATCAAAAATAGTAAGCCACAAAGCCATAAACTAATTTTAGGTAGTCAAGATAAAAGTTCATAGAAAATCTAATGATGAAAATGTTCGAAATGAAAAATTTTAATAATCAAGTATGCATAAGCAAGAATTTGACATAAAAATTAAACAAGTAAGAGAAGAAAATCCAAAGAAGAAAATTGGAGTTAGGTCAATTATGAGCAAAAATTGCCAATTTAATAATAAGTATGGCAAAACATCAATGACACCCCAATTTAAAGAATTCTAAACTCGACATAGACCTAAAATTTCTTTCCAAACCTTGCAAAACAATACCCACAAGAAAGAGTCGACAATTCTGTTGTGGCCAAAATTTTTCTAAACATTACAAACAGATTCATATGAGATAATTTTTTCTAAAATCACAATTTAATCTCCAATTCATCCATTTAAAAACAATGCATATATGTATTCAGTACATATTTGTTTCTTGCTACTGCTTTCTCTCTTTTATTTTTATTTTTTCTTTTATTTTTAAAAAATCAGTAGCTTTCATGCTATTGCTGAAGCAACCTTCTTCTCATAATAGATTATCCTCTACATATTTGTAATACATAGGCTCAAATTATTTATGAATAACTTCACACAATAGTGTAGGTAGCTTTTTTTTTTATTATTATAAAGCATGCACCCAATTGGATATTTGAAATAAAAATCTAGGTCAACAGTCATGGATCAAACTAAAATTTTTTCTAAAATTATATCAATCTCAAAAATTAATTCCAAATCAAGCAATCAATCACGAATGTGCATAAAAATATTCAACTCAAGATTTATCTATTCTAAGTCATGGTATATCACGTTCCAAAATAAAAGGTTAGTGACTTTTAAGTTGAAAAGTCAAACTTTTGAATAACACTTAAAATCATTAAAATCTCACAGGTAAATGTAAACACTTGTTATGTTTTAAAATAAATAATTTTTTTTTATTTTAGAAGAATGCTAAAATTAAAAATAAATAAATAAACTGTGATGTATAAAGATTGAGATTCATTTGAAAATTTAGAATTAGAGGTATGAAAGAAATAAAAATTGAGATAACTACGCAGTGAATTGAAGTATTTTCATAATAATAATAATAATAAAATTTATATATTGAATGTTAAAATGTGTTCTTTTGTCATCATAGTTTTGATACAAAAATAAAATATAAAATAGGGATGGATGAATTAAGGATTTAAAGATTAGACAAATAAAAATAGTAGAATAAAATCTAAAACACCACTGAACATATCATAAAAAATTAATGAAAATATTATAAATATATTTAATTAAAAAAATTATTTATAATTTTGCCAAAGCCAAGTTGAGATATAATTACTAATAATAATATAAATAAAAGTAATTTTAAGAATTTTGAAATATACATGCATATATATATATATATATATTCATTTTATGTGTGGTTGGAAAACTGAAAAATTAGAAAATTAATATAATAAATGAAAATAAAAATATGATATCACATCTTTAGCAGTGGTTCTGAAGACATGCGATTGCTAAAGCTTTTAAAATTTGACCCAAAATTCTAAAATTTATTATTCAATCTTGATTTAATATTAAGTTCAGAAACTACATTTTAAGAATTCGCCTAATCCTCCAAAATTTAGAATTATCGTAAGACATCTCTAATCATAAAATATTATATATGAATGAATTTGTATACATAATGTATGTAAAACACATTAAATTATATAATATTATGTATATACAATCGAATTTGTATAGGTAAAGTACAAGAAGAAGAGGCTGAGCAACTTTTCTAAGTACAGCAACATTAAAGCAGAAAATGTCAGATTAGTCTCTAATTTTTTTATAATTGTCATTTTAATTTTTTTTTTATTATTTACTTCATTATCTACTATTTGAGTCAATTCCATCATACTTTTGCAACCAAAGAAATTATCATATGTAACAAAAGGGTATGTGATAGTTCTTCATTAACGGAAGTTTAGTTATGGGATTAAAATAAAATTGACTAAAATAGAGTGAATAAATATGAAAATATAGGACTTTTGAGACTTGCATAGAAAATCAGGAATTAAACAAGCAGAAATTGAATAATAGCCAAAAACAAATGTACACATTACTAAATCAAATATCCAAGTTAAGCGTCATGATTAGGCGATAATTATGTTTCGTATGCAACCAAAGAGAATCTTAAACGTCTTGTAGGTTTCCTAACAGGGTACCGGTTTCCCGAACAGGACTTAACTTTTATGTCCGAATTTGGAAGAAATCCTTGCTACCCGTATCAGCAAAAGATCTTCCAAATTATTCCTTCCTACCGGATTAACAAAAAATCTCCGAGGCCTACGTATATACGTTGCATAAACGCAATAAACCTGCTGCAAAATCCATTGATTCTGCTTAAAATTCTCGATACATTATTTCCTTAGGCTTTTGGGTGTCAGTATTTAAGCTCTTGTAAAAACCGCGTAGCAGTTGGTTAATTTTACCCTTGATTAATCATAATTTCCTCTTTTATTTTTTCTAGTTTTTCGTTTTCCTAGTCTAAGTACGTAAACCAATGAGGAGATCTCTGTTTATTAATTGCCTTATACTTCAGTTGTTGTAATTCTTTTAGGCACTTTCCAAAACTAATGGGTTTAACTTGTTCTTGCTGTATTTGTGAGATTATTATGGAAGAAATCTTTGATAACCGTATCGACAAAAGATTTTTCCTAATTAATGAAGGCTATAGGTATGTTTCAGGAAAGGAATGCAAGGATCTATATAAGCAGAAAAACCCTGTTGGAAAATCCACTGCGTCTGGTAATATTCTTGACAAATAAATATCTTTCTCTCTCTGTCTAAACACAGAAAACAGATGGAGAAGCGAAAGTGCTCGAATTGTGGACTCAGTGGACACGATATAAGAGTTTGTATAGGGAAGGTTCGCCTAAAACTTTTTGGTGTGAATATTTTGGATGATAAATCTATCAAAAAAAGAAGTGTTAGCATGGGAAATTTGCAGTCTAATCAATGTGCAGAACCCAATTACGACCGAGACCATGTTAGATATCTCTCTGATTCTGAAGGAAAACTTTACTCCAAGAGACGCAGAATTATCGATGGCAGGCAAAAGGGTATTTCTTGAACCTCGATTTTTCTTCTTATTGTTCTTTCTGAGTTACTGATATTATGTTGCTTTAGCTAAATTGCTGCAATTCAGTCATTAATAAAGGACAGACTCTATGCTCTTAAGGCTAGATGAACTATACTTATTGCATTGAATTAATGAGAGTATTATTCACTTGAATATAGTTCGCATAATAATTAAATGTAATTAAACTCTTTTCATCTTTTCGATTTCATGGTAATAAATAATATGAATTAAGCCTTATAATTTTTATTTTTAATTTACTCAGCTAAGCCATGGACAGAGGAAGAGCACCAAAAGTTTTTGAAAGGATTGGAAATTCTTGGAAGAAAATGGAAAGGAATGTCAGAATCTTATGTGACAACCAGAACTCCAGCTCAGATTGCTAGCCATGCACAGAAATTCTTTTCAAGACAAGCTTCAAGCGATAAGAAGAATAATAGATCAAGCATCTTTGACGTGCCGTCCGAGGAACTTGTAATCTCTCTCTCTTTTACTCTCTTGTTCATATATGAATGCCAGCCTTCTTTTATTTCTTTTAATTTTTATTCTTAATTTTTGTTCATACTATTTTGATGCATTTACAGGCTCTGGTTCCTCTTCAAGATTCTCCCCTTCCACTGAAAACTATTACTAAAACTTCATCTCAAGTAAGTCCATGCATGGTCCTTTGAATTCACTGCTAAACATTCTCTTGAAGGCCTGCTAGAATTTTGTTGTAATGGAGACTTGTAATCACTGCAGGTTAGTATCTCCTCTTCAGTTATACCAATGAAGCAAATCTCAAAAATCCCAGAACAGGTGAATAGAAGTCTATTTGCAATTGATATTTTTGTACTGATAAAAAAAATTACTAACAATATAAATTATCTCATGAATTAACTTTTAAAGGCAAGTACCTCAAGTCAGATTGTAAAGCGATTCTCACATGCCTACTCGAATTCGGTCATCCCAGTGGCTGCAAATAGTAACATTCCAAATTCCCTTGGGATTCCTTTCATGGTAAGGACCGATTTGATTTTTGCAACTAACAGTTTTCTTCCTGTTTCTATTTTCTGTCTTTGAAGTCTGAAGGACAACTGCTAATGTTTTGACAATCGCAGCAGCCAGTGCCGGTGTCTAGCCAAGGTAAAATCTTTCAAGGAATGACCTATCAGAGGCCAGATTGCGTGAGTATGCCTGGAAACTTTGGGAATTTTGTTGCTTATGCACCGATCATGGTCCGTCCATCCGGTAACCCTGCACCAGCATCAGCGGCAGAGCCATTTAGACATGGCATCTTTGAAGCAGGTCCCAAAATTTCAATTGAAGAAGAGCATTTGGATCTCAATAAGTAGATGTATAATTTGATACCATTATAGCAGCAAATAGAATTTCTGTTACATATATTCCTCGTTTTTGTGTTTTCGATTCTCCAAGCGGAAAGACCATTACAGATATACAATTAAAGTTCATACTGATTAATTAAGTAAAGAAATATATATGCAGTAGATCTTTGCAATTACTATGTTTAAACATATTTTATTGATTGAAAACAGACGATCACACCTAATCAGCCCATGTCAGACTTTCTTTTTCTCCATTTATTTACGCACTTTCAACTTAATGCAGGGATCTCCTTGTTTAGACAGTTCAGCTGTCCATCTCATTTATCTTTTAAAATTGAAGAGGAAGAGTGGGGGGCGGGGTATCAATTTTTCCGCCTAACTTTTGTTTTACTTCAAATTTCTTCCACCCAGTTTAGAGCGAAAACCTAGAGGAAAAAAGGTGCTTTTGCAGCTTTAATAGAAGAGGAACATGCAAAAATAAATGGAAAATAAAAAGAACAATCAAATAGAATTTGTTACTATCAAGCGACACATCATTTGTACACGCCATGTAACAGTAATATAAACTGAAAGAATGAAATTTCACAGTAACTTACAACAACTTGTAAAGCAAACTATTATATGATTTTATAGGGTAGGAATAGTCTTCTCTGGTTCCTACAAGGCAATTGAGAATATGCTGCTAACCATGAAGGGATCAGACAGACGACTAAGTAGAGCAGCAGCCAGCCTTCTGATTCACAGGCTGTCCTTTAATCTGAACTGTTGGTGGCCTTGCATTGTTCATTGCCGGTTGACTTGCCATCCTGTAAGGAAGAAATATAGGTAAATCATAGAGCCAAAAGACCACAACTAAACACTATAAAAAACAATAGCTTTTTCTAATCACGATCCCAAACTGCATGAAATTGAACAATCATAACAACAGATTCATCTTATCCCATGGTTCCTACCATGCATCTCCATCAAATAAAGCATCATCTTTTTGCAACTTCAAAAGTAAGGTTTTCTTTTTTAATTGATAAGAAAAAAGTAGCACCCATACACATTGTCTTTATCAGTATTGAGTAATAAATAAAATTACACAATGAGTTACACCAAAGATGTACCTGTTCTTAATGTCAGCAGTCATGGCCATAAAAGCCTGCTCCACATTAGTAGCATCCTTTGCACTGGTCTCCAAGAAGGGGATGCTGATTTCATCCGCAAATGCCTTTTCAAATTCCAAACAAAAAGACAACTGGGTCAATTGCAGTTCTAATAGTTTTGTAAAAGGAAATACATAAAAAATCAGTAGGAAGAGAATAACTCTACCTTGGCTGTTTCATAAGACACGACTTTTTTATCAGTGAGATCAGACTTATTTCCAACCAGAAGCTTGTTTACATTCTCACTTGCATAGCGATCAATTTCATTTAACCACTGCTTAACATTGTTGAAGCTCTCTTGGTCTGTGACATCATAAACTATCTGCCATACATGCCATAAATAATTGAATACAATGAAACTAATCACAAAACACAACCAAAGTGCACAACTGTGAGCAATAACAGTGAAACTAAGAATAAAAATAAAGGAAAACTCACTATAATGCCATGTGCTCCACGGTAATAGCTACTGGTGATTGTCCTGAACCGTTCTTGTCCTGCAGTGTCCCACTGCATTTTCCAAACAAATATAATCATTAGCCACATAGAAACACTAGCAAGAAACATAACATGTATGCAAATAATGTCATGAAAATACACCAAAGATCAATTTATAAAATTCACAAGTAAAAGTTAAAATAAAATAAAAACTGTGAAAGATCTCAACCGACCAAAACATTAAAAAAAAAGCTCTCAATGAAAATATAGTATCAAGATGATTGCAATTAATAATTATGAACGCATGTATAAAAATGGTTAAAGAGTAAAATACAAGTGCAAAAAAGAAAAAAACAAAGAAAAAAAGTACACACACATGGTGAATACACTAAATCACCAACAAGTCTAAGAAATACGAATAAGAGAAAGCCTCACAATTTGAAGTTTTACAGTCTTCCCATCTTGCTCTACTGTGCGAATTTTCTATAAAACAGAAAAATAAAAATAATATCAGAATGAAATATTGCAATCAAAATAGTGCAGATTGAATCCACAACTTATAGAAGCTTACAAAGTCGACCCCAATAGTGCTAATGTAACTGTCCAGATATGAATCATCCTGGAAAGAGTGATAAAACATCAGTACAAATAAAAAAATATGAATTAAACTCGAGAAAATAAGCTACACTGAATTAAGATTCCTAATGCTCATCAACCAAGGCTTTAGGTAATGGCTGTCCGTATATTTTTGGAGACAATGCAGAGCATCCAACAGATGGCAAATAATATGATTTGTACAAAATCAAATTAGACATTTAGAATAATACACATATTTGCTATTTGCTAGCTATACTAATTAGCATAAAAATATAAAATTAGTATATAGCAGAGAAGAATTCCACTTTCATTGATCAATTCTCAAAATAGTTAAATCACATATGATCATTGGTTTCTATGTCTTCTACTCAGCAGCAGATACACAAAGCAACCAAAATAATGTAACAACCATCACATTTGTTATCTGTTCTTAAGGCAAAAAGGAAGCCTTTGGAGAATAAGAGATTTTTTGTTATCTTAATCCAGGCGCATCGATAACGATGACCAAATCTTGTATCAAAACACAAAAATTTAAAAACCTAAAAAAGAGTCAAAAAGTTTTGGTATAAGAAAAGAAAAAGATAAAGCAGTTATGAGACCATGATGAAAAAGCAATTACTGAGCAGTTGACAAAGCATATTAATAAAGTTATAAAAAAAAAAAAAGACAATGTTTACTAATGCAAATGAGACGAAAATGAAATGAGGGGGAATATCAGCCATTGGCATTTGTAATCTTACAGCAAATCTCAGAAGAAGACACGATTTGCCAACTCCAGAATCTCCAATTAGCAAAAGCTTGAACAAGTAGTCACTGCAAAAAACGTGAAAACAATTAAACTTACCCATACTTAATAAGTGTATCAAAAATTCTTATATCTTTTTTCTGAACCACAATTGTTTTCTTGACAAAATAAAATTAATTAGACCATACAAACGTGGAACTTTCAACACCTATGCACCACTTTAGTTATATTTTCTACATTGTGCCTGCTTAAATTACCCCAATCTCAAGATTCTTTCATAAGGACAAAATTAAAGTTAACAAACTCATGGTGCCTACATTTAAGTTTCTAATTCATCTGAGAATCACCACAGAAGAACAATCAACTCTCAACGAATGCCAAGTTTGATTGAGTTATTCATTTGGTTCTTATATACGGATCAAGGTTACCTAAAAACAGTTAGTTTCGCATTCTTTGCCCCTTAGGTCTTAGCTTCTAATTCAAAAAATATAAATGGAAATACAATGGTTCCACGCAATAAATTCAATAAATTACAATAACAGAGCTGAATTGTGTCCAATTACAATATATTCATAACTTATTAAGCATTGATTTAATCATAAATTGAAATTCAATGCAAAACTATCAAGCCAATCCAAAGCAAAACAAACCTATTGTTCATACATGACCAATCATGAAAGTCAGAGCTTCCTCAGTTTCCCCTATTATTATTATTTTTTTTTTTTTTATGGAAAGGAAGCTATCAAATTATCATATCACAGGTCATTTTATGCAAAACCCAAATCAGAACACACACATCAAACAACTTTTGGCACAAAATCATAGCAGATCCAAAGAAACCAACAACTTTAGCAAATACCCATCAAAGATCATTTAGAAGAACGACAAATAACAACGCTAATTGATTTAAAAGATCTGGGGCTTACTATTCAGGATTCATGTCCGCTAGATGTTGGGTTCGCCCAGATTCGAACCGGTCCAGCCGGAGTTTGGACCGGGTTTTGGCACAAAGAAGCTGAAAAGTTGAGGTCGCGAGAGAGAAAGAGAGCGAAGACAGCGAAAAAAGTAACCAAATAAAGAAAGTGCAGATGAAACCGAAAATTTCTATATCATATCGTTGTACGCATAGCTGGTCAAAAAGAAAACTACTGTAAAAGACGGTGGACGGTATCGTAATTACAATTTAATTTGGTACAATTGCATAAAAGTCCCTAATATTTTATGGAATATAACTTTTGTCGAGTTTTTTAACATAACTCACAAAAATCCCTACAATTTTCCATATTTATCAATTAAATCCCTACTTTTTGAACCAAATAAAACCACTTAACCAAAACTATGTTAACTCCCCTTGTTTTTATTGTTAAAGATGAGTTTAAAATAAATTTTTAACCCACAATGAAAGTATATGCTAAAAGATTTAACGGAATTAGATTTTTATTTATTTATTTATAATTTTATTTAAAACTAAGAGTTAAATGAATACAACATTATTATTAAAAAGAATGTTATATTAAAAGTGCGCAAAATCGATTTCGGTTTCATTCAAAACCGGAACCTACCCTAAATAATTTAACTCTTAAATTTTAAAATCAGAATTTATCATATTTAATAAGGTATCCTTTTTTTTATTCCAACTGTTCTGGTTCAAAAACAGGATATTATATTTATTAATTATTTCAATTTTTAATTCCATAAGAAAATTTTTTAAAAAATAAAATCAATTAAATTAAATTATAAAAATATTGTATACATGACGAAAAATTGAGTGAACAAAATAGAAGAGAAATAAGTTATTAAAGAGAATTGATATATGATAAATTATTAAAAAAATATTGTATTATTACTCGAGTTAATATTACACATCATTAAAAAGAGAAATTTAATTTTTTTTTATGATGGTGCAATTATATATTTAATAATATTATACTATGTATATATTTATTTATTATAATTGTTAACTTATTTAATTTGTTTTGCTTAAAAAATTATTTTTTTAATTTTTAAATTGAATCAGTTATTTGGTTCGGTTTCGGTTCTACAATCTTTAGAATCGAAACCTACTCTAAAAAAATCGGTTCTTGATTTTTTGGAGTCAAAACTTATTCTAAAAGAACTAGTTCTAGTTCGAAATTGATTTTTTTAATTCAGTTCTTAGCGATTCTGAGTCAAGGCAGAATCGTTGCATACCCCTATGTTATAGTCTATTTAAAGATATAATAATATAATTTTTTTTATTACTATTTTATTAAAAATAAGGGTCAAATGAACCGCACCTTTAATATGCTATGGAGCTTTCAAATTATATGAGATACTAATATTGAGATATAAGTTAAAAAAGATAGTAATATTGATATTAAAAATTATTATAAATAAATATAACATGAATTTTTATTAAAACGTGGTAGCGAACATGTTAAAAAATTAATAATAATATAATATAATCTTATTTTATTTAAAACTTTTAAATTATGTATAAATATGACTCAATTATCTGATTTTTGATTTAATGTGAAGCAACAACCATATGTTTCAAAGGGTATTATATAAGTACCAAGCCTTTTAAAAAGTATTATTTAGATGCAAAATATTTAATATTGTCAAGGAAAACTCAAATGATAGAGGGGTACTTTTGTCATTTTCTTAAGGAAAAAATATGTTACTGAATTCAAACATTTAGATTAGATTTCAAATTAAAAATTGAATACAAGACAAGATAAATAGAATGAAGCATCTGGAAATTAAGATTAATGAAGGCTATCAATTTAATTTTCTGAAAGCTCTGTTTGTTTGTTTAGGTTTGCCAATGTCCCCCAACTCCACTGGTAAGATGCTAGTTTGAGTACCGTCACTATCAGTATCGATATCTCCTTCAATATTTGCTGCTACTGATTCTGCTTTAAATCCCACATCTACATCTGCATAAACGTTACACATTCATGAATATCACAGCAAGTTCTGGAAGAAATTTCAATTTCTACCGTTGCATGGACAGATCTCTGGTAGAAAAATCGAAATGAAGATATAAAAATATTTAGTGGATCATTTGGAAGCATGCCAACCCTTACTTGGATTAGAAAACAGCCAAAGAACAAATGCACATAGAAGCAGCACGAAAGGAATAAAATGCACAGCATTCTCAGCAAACTTGATACGTGATTTCTCCTTCTTCACCATCTCCTCGGCGGGATCATACGCAGATAGCTCGCTGCCTTCTGCGGCCAATGTCGATGACGATCTCTGCGCCGAAATTGACTTTGGCGACGTCTGCATGAACAATTCATCGGGGTCCCTGCTCCAACTCACCGATCTATACATAATCTATATGTTAAATGAAGAAAAATAATAGAACTGAAATGGTGAAATAGTGGTGTGTGTTTATGTTGTGTATGTAAAATAACTGTGATCTCTAAAGCTCTCTTTTTGTCCTCAACTACCGAATTTAGGGCCTAGTTTTTCGGCTTCTTAACGTTGGCTTATTCCTCCATTTTATTTTAATTTTCAGGAGAAAATTGTTTACCCGTTTGATTGATTTTCTATAGGAGAGATATCCTATCTAGATATTTCATTTACTAAAGCTATATATGCAATGAACAATTAATTAAAATATATATTGCTCCTTAATGAGACGTGCTTCTTTGCTGGCACAATATCTTTATTTCCTTAAATGTTTAGATGTTACCTAAACAAACAAGATACTAGAGATTACTACAATAATGATAATTTTATCACAACCAACATTAATAACTATTTTAGAGAAGATAATATATTAATAAGTGTTACAAGATAACACTTCCTTGATTCAAATATATTAATAGTGTAATTTTCTACCATCAAAGAATTGAGCATATATAGTTGAGCAATTATAGTTATATATAAAAGTTAAAATTCTTAGTAAAGCTGGTAGAACATGCTTGTAACCTTGTACATTCTTATCCTCTCTGGCCATAATTGTAATGGAATTCATCCGTAAAACAAAGAAGAAAGAGTCAAATAGATATAACTGCTAATTCATTTGTTATTGAAACAGGGGAATAAACTATGACAGGAACTTGAAGGGCGCCATGAATTTCAGGGACCATTTTCCATGCTTCATCTTCTGCGTCCAGGATTTGCAGGCCTTCTGGGCTGCGGAGGACTATGGTTAAAAAGTTATAATCCGAGTGCGGCGACAAACCTAGCATGATATTGTTAAAGTAGTTGATAATTTGGGCCCCAAGTTCAGAACTGCTAACAGCAGCAGCCCAAACAATGGCCCAAAATTGTATTGAAGTTTTGGCAGATGACTCTCCGTCCACATCAGCCTTTTTAATGCTGACCATGAACACGCGGGATGAGGAGTTGGCATGGATGAGATGCACAAACTAGATACACAATCCGGTGCGTATGACAAACCCCTCTCCTGGGCGCTGTTTCTTATTGTGAATGAGCTTGAACTCTGCTCGTTTTCCGTGTCAAAACGGCTTAACCGAATGTCTGAAAGAAAAATTATCTAAGATGAGTATGATTATGGTTTAGCACAACATGTAGGATCCGCATATGTAGACCTCGGAAGTGTTACATATGCGACGGTTATACTTGGTTAGTAAGCTTGTTAGTACTCTGTATTGAGACCAGACATGAAACTCCAGAAGCAATTTTGCCTCAAAAAGCACTTTTTGGAGAAAGCTAGCTGTAAAATGAATCTTGGGATTATTGAATTTGGACTGTATATATCAGACACACGTCGTGATGGCAGGTCTTCAATGTGTTATACTGACAGTTGTAGAGGTTCAACTTTATCAGACTTTAATTAAGCGCAGAAAATCTTACTAGAAAACAGACTAGAACTTAATTGGAAAATGCCGAGGATATTTGGGGGGTCAGAAATTATATAGTCGACTTTGTTTGATAATTGCTTGAATAGATATGTACATACAGATGGGATTTACGTGTTGTCATAACTGATTAACTTGCTTTGGTCAGCTGGTGGGTGCTGAGTCTACATTCACCTTTAAAACCCCTATTTTTCGAAAGACAGCTGGTATTGTCGCAGTTGTTTTCGGATGAGGGCAAGGCTTCAACAATTGTCAATTGTACCTAGCTAGAGCACTGACGTTGTTTGTTAGTAATCTTATTACAAGCATGTATTGTATATATATTATATTTATAGTGTTTATAACCTCAATGATAAATATCTCAATATAACTCAAGGAATTAAACGTTCTATCTCTATTTTGGATCCACCTCATCAATTGACAAATATACGTCAATCATCAATCAACTTTTGTTGAGTAAATGTTAGCACTAATTATTTGTAACTCTTTCTGTGGAAAGCCTCCTTTTCTCCTGAACACTGCTGTTAATCTCTTATAAAATGGGTATACATTAAGAATTCAAGAGTTCTACTCTCCTGGTTACAGTTGTACCTGAAGATATTCATTGAGTGAAACTTCGTCTGGTTCTTAAGCAGCCTTGCAATAAGTTTAATGCAATATTTCAGCAGTACTAAAGATATAAGTAGGCACAAAACGACACCCATATTTCAATACAGAAACAGTGGACACAAAATAGAGGAGGACGAAAGCCTCTGCCTCTTAAGTTTTAAAACCAAGGCGCCTTCTTGGGCTACAGAAGAACGAACTAGAAAATATAGCAAACAAACTGACAGACTAATTTTAAAAAACCAACCACTAAATAAGCTAAAAAGACCTGCTTTAATACCCTCATCACTATTCACGAACTAAAAAGAATCAGCTGCTGCACCTTCTACTTTATTCCCTTCATTACCTCGACAGACAAAAGGACACAATATATATTATACTTTTCCCATGGTTGCATGAGAAAGACCCATAGATTGTGAAAACTTTTGGTGAAAACGCTAGACGACCTATTTCTTGATCTTCAATGTATCGATAAAACTTTTCCCTTCTGCAATATCATTCCTGGAGAGAAAATTCGGGAAATCTCTGAAGCTACTCTCTTTGTATCCCTTAGGATGTTGCTCATCCACAAGTTCCTTGGCAGTCTCCATTTTCTCATCCATTTCCAAACTGTGGAGGCTAGCAAGGGATATTCTTGTCCCCTCGCTATTCAAGGTTGCCCTGTGAACAATGCTTTTGTATCTGCCGTTGCTTAGCACTTCAAATTGGTCTCCAATATGAACTTGTAGGGCACCGTGAATTTTAGGGACCGTTGACCATGTTCCATCTTCAGTATCCAAGATTTCGAGGCCTGCTGTGCACTGAAGAACGATGGTTCAACAACTATAATCTGAGTGCGGCGGCAACCCTAGCGTGATATCTGGCTCTGGCACGGTGGGTAACAATTAACTACCAAGACTTGCATTCCTTCATCCATTTTGCTCCCTAAATATTTTGGACCTAATCCAAGGCTCTCAGTGATTGCACCCGTTAACTCCAAAGCTAGTTTCCTCACTTCAGTACAATATTTTCCCATGTTTTCCCTAAACAAAGACACATTTTAAATTCACAAATTAAAGTTGAAGAAGCGACAAGAACAAATCTTGTGCGACGACGTGCTGCATGATCCATCAACATGTGAATACTTCATCTAAGTTATGAAACGTGACAAAGGACAAATTAATATATATTTTATAGGACCTAAGTCATCGCATATGCTATGTGTAATAAAAGGTACATATCTGACTTATCCCTTTAAATTCCGTGTTCATAGCTTTAGTCAAGATCCTATCTTCATACACTACTCTGGTAAAATTCTTTTATTATTTTTTATTTTAAAAAGAAGGTATCGACATTTGCTGCCGCCAAAAACGCGGAAGGATGAATTTCAAAATATCCGAGAGAACCGCTAGAAGTCGAAAGAAGAAGAAATGTTGACTGCTGCTTCAATAGTTTGCAAAGAGAGAGAGTTTTAATTAGACAAATTAAAAATGGATATACCTATAATTTAGGTGGGTTCCCTGGCGATGAATCAATCCAGGCATCAAGGGGATGCGCATAATGCTTAAGGAATACCCTCCAAAACTAGATCTTGTCAACCCCATCTTTTATGCTTATCCCATACCTCCCTGGTTTGTGCACATCGTTAGACATGAGCTTCATCTTCTCTCCGGTCGGTAACAAGATGAGAGGATGAAAATTTCTTTTTTTTTTTTCCCACCTTTTATCGAATGATGTCAACCAAATATATACAGTAAAATACAAATGACTCGCCTAGTTAGAAACCTAACTAAAAGGCTAAACTAAAATACAAAAACAGGAAGACTAAAATACAGAGAAGTGGTTACAACCACTCTTGACTAGTAATAGACATTATTGAATAAAATAAAAAAAATTTAAATATATCAGCTGAAAACTAATTCCTATTTCTAAGGAATACTAAGTTTGAATATATATGATATTGAACAAGTCAATACATTGCTGATAAGTCTCTAATATGCCCCCTCAAAATGGAGCTTGAGTGAGAACTCTAATCTTGGATTTGAGATCAAGAAAATGAGCACGTGGTAGAGGTTTGGTGAGTGCATCAACAAGTTAGTCTGCGGAAGACACATGAGCAATTTGAAGGACACCATTGTGAACTTGATCCCTAGTGAAGTGGAAATCAATTGTAACATGCTTCATTCATGAGTGAAACATAGGATTTGAGCAGAGCTGAGTGGCACCTGCATTGTCACAGTATATAATCGGACAGTAAGGGAGCGAAATGCCAAGATTAGTAAGAAGATAACTAAGCCAATTGAGCTCTGCTACTGTATTAGCTACCAACTTGTATTCAGCTTCAATGGACGATCTAGCAACAGTTTTTTGTTTCTTAGAGCTCCAGGAAACAGGATTGCGACCAAGGTAGACTATGTAGGCACTGGTGGAAGAAAAATCATCTTTGTCTCCTGCCTAGTCAGTAGCAGAGAAGGCTTGTAATGACAGTGGGGGTTCACGATGCATGTGATCTGAAAAGGCATGTAGTTGTAATGGAGAATGACAGTATATCTGTAGGCCTTCATTGACAGTGCCACAAAGATATCTTAGTAAATATTTAACAAACATCCAATGGTCAGTTGTTGGAGTGTGCATATACTGAGAGAGCTTGTTTACAGCAAAGCCAAGATTAGGTCTTGTAATCAGAAGATATTGGAGACTGCCAACAATGGTCCGATACCTTGTGGGATCAGTTAAAAGGGTACCTGACTTTAACATCATAGGTGGGCTTGTCAGAATCAGAGTGAGTATAGGTTTGGCTTCTATCATTTTAGTTCGAGCCAATATATCCAAGATGTATCTCCTTTGAGAGAGTAAAATTCCATATTGATTTGGTACTACTTCTACACCCAAGAAATAAAACAACTGACCGAGATTTTTGAGCGTAAATCGCTAAGCAAAAGCACTAACAAAAGAATCAACTGACTTAGTATTGTCACTAGTGATGATTAAATCACCCACATATACAAGGATATAAATGATATAACTAGCCATAGTGAAAACAAACAGAGAAGTGTCAGCATGTGAATTTTTGAAGCCAGACCGAAGAAGAAAGGTGCGAAGTTCATGATACCAGGCCTGGGTGCTTATTTGAGACCGTAGATTGCCTTTTGAAGTTTACAGACATAGGATGGATGATTTTGATCAAAAAAGCCAGGTGGTTGTTGCATGAAGACAGTTTCAAAGAGGTGTCCTTGAAGAAATGCATTATTTACATCTAATTGGTGTAATGTCCAACCCTGAGAGACGACAAGACTAAAGACAACCCACACTGTAGTTGGTTTTACAACTGGACTGAAATTGTCTAGATAATCAATGCCAAGCATTGATGAAAGCCTTTTGCTACCAAACGTACCTTGTGCCTATCAATAGAGCCATCAGAGTTACGTTTTATACGAAAAAATCAATTTACATCCCACTATATTCTTGATGGAAGCAAGTGATACAAGGTCTCAAGTTCTATTTCAAACTAGAGCATCATACTTAGCAAACATGGCTTTACACCATTGAGGATCAGTGAGTGCTTTAGTTACTAATGTTGGTGTAATAACATTGGACTTTGCAAGCTAGGTGTTGAGATTTAGTTTCTTGAAGGGCTTATGAATGTTGTTCTTGGCTCTTGTGGTCATAGAGTGAGTTAGAATGGGTGCAGATTTTGGTTGTTGAGGTTGTGGTAATAGTGGGTTGATTATGGTTTGGATTAAAGTAGGCAAAATGGGCAGGTGGGTGGCATCTGTTTGGGTTGCTAGAAGTGGACTGGAGGATTGAACAGGCACGACAATTGAAGTTAAAGCTTCACACGAGAAGTGCTAAGGGAGAACAACTTCAGATGGTAGTGTGAGTGACTGCTAGATACTAAGTGACACAACTCGAATAGGTGGAGATATCTAAGTGGTAGTGGGGCTAGATGAAGGACAATAAGGCTTACTAGGCAGTGAGGCATAAAGAGATTAAGACTCAACAAATTTAACATGCCTAGAGATATATATTTTTGAAGTTGATATGTCTAGATAGTAGTAAGCATTTTGAGTGAAAAAGTAGCCAAGAAAAACACATAGTTTGAACCTGGACTTAGGTTTGTGTGATGTAAAGGCCTCAACCAAGGATAGCATAAGTAGCCAAAAATTTTTAATTTGGAGTAATTTAGAGAAGTTTGAAATATTTCTTGGAATGGTGAGAGGAGATTTAAGATGGGTGTGGGCATTCGGTTTATGAGATATTCGAATGTGGCAAAGGCATAAGGCTAATAGGAAATGGGTAAAGAAGCATGTGAGAGTAAAGCAAGGCCTATTTTAACGATATAAAGATACCTTCTTTCAGAGAATCCATTGTGTTTAGACGTGTGTAAGGGAGTGGTTAAATGTGAGATACCAGATGTGGAGAGGAAATTAGCCAGTGCAATTTACTCACCACCATTGCCAGTATATAAATTTTTAATGGATGAATAAAAGTGATTTTCTGTAATAGTTTGAATCTGGTAAAAACTGATTTGACTTCGAATTTTTGTTTAAGTGGATAAAACCAGATGTACTTAGTAAAATGATCAATGAAGATTACATAATATTTGAAGCCATTGGTTGATAAAATTGGGGAGGTCCAAACATCCAAAAATATGACTTCAAGGGGTTGAGTAGATACAATAAAGGAGTTAGAAAATGACAATTTGTGGCTTTTATTGTATAGACAAGCATTACAATAACAATCAGAAGACAATGAAGAACATAATCCTAAATGATTGCTAGAAACAATGTATGTGAAAATAGGAAAAGCAGGGTGTCCTAGTCTATGATGCCAATCGAATAAGGTGGTCTTTATTATGGAAAAGGCAATCAATGGAGAGGATGTAGGCCACTCATAAACACCATCTTTATTATGTCCGCTCAGCAACGTTTCCCTTGTGCAAAGTTCCTTCACAAGAAAAGAATTTTGTTAGAATTCTATAAAAACTTTGTTAGAGCTGTAAAATTGAGATATAGAAATTAGATTCTTTTGCATTGATGGTACACAATGAACATTGTCTAATTTAAATGTATTATGAGGAGTGTGAAGAAAAGTGGAATCGGTGTGAGTGATGGGAAGATTAGTGCCATCTCCTATCATGACATCATTATTGCCCATATAATGTGTATACAGCGAGAGGTTACTGAGGTCAGAGGTGACATGGTAAGATGCACCGCTATCTAGAAGCTATGATGGATTAGTGGAAGGATTGGTGGCAAAATAGGCTTGTGGTTGCCATGGAGTATTGGTTGGAGTTGTAGTGGATGTGAGAGACGTCTGGACTGGTACTGTATGAAAGGAAGGGCACCGCTTGGCAGTGTGGCCTTGGATTTGGCAGATTTAACAATAACTAAGATATGGTCTTAGAGGAGGTCGAAGGTCATAAGAAGAAAGGGAACCTGTATTTGTAATAGCAGATGGACGAGGGACAGAGGGATATAGATTACACCAGTTGGTGTTGGTGATGTGTTGAGGACTGAAAGGACACCAGTTTTTATTGGATTTATGTGTAGGATTAGCAGTTGCTGGAAAAGAATGTTGCTCGGATATAGCTGATTGAAGAAAGACTTCAAAGTTTAGAAGTTTTTCATGAAGTTCATCAAAGGTAATGGAGTTGTCTTGTGTTTAGATAGCTCGGACTAATTATTTGTAGTCATCACTAAAACCATCAAGAATTTTATCTGTGATTTCTTATTCATCAAGTGGAGCTCCAAGAAGAGCAAGATCATCTACTCTGGTTTTGATGGTTTGCATAAATTTAGTGATGGTAAAGGAACCTTTTACTGTGTTTTTGAGCTGATTTTTTACTTGTTTAATGCGGTCACAAGATGGTTTGGCATAAGTGTTGGCTAGGATGGTCCAGGCTTGTCTATAGGTTTTGGCTTGAGCTATAAATGGGATAATGGTGGATGAGATAGAGCTAATAATGGCGTTAAGGATCAATCGATCCTGATGGGTCCAAACAACATATTTAGGATTGGATCTGGTGGTATTGGATTCTGTAATAGTGGTTGACAGGTATGGGTTGGTTCCATCAACATAGCCAAGAAGATCATAGCCAATAAAGAGAGTTTGAAGTTGGAGTTTCCAGGAAAGGTAATTGGTAGGTGTTAATTTGAGAGGAGTTTGTGTAGCAACATTAATGCTGACAGGAGTTTGGTTTGGTTCATTTGTATTTATTATGGTTGGACTGGTGGTTTTTGTGGCCATGAGTTAAAGGACAGGGAAGAGAAAGGGAGATAGAAAGAAAGACAGAAAAAATTGTGGATCAATTTACTGCTCTGATACCATAACAAGATGAAAGGATGGAAATTTCTTTTTTTCCCCACCTTTTATTGAATGATGTCAGTCAAATATATACAGCAAAACACAACTGACTTGCCTAGTCAAAAGCCTAACTAAAAGGCTAAACTAAAATATAAAAATAGGAAGACTAAAATACAGAAAAGTGGTTACAACCACTCTTGACTAGTAATAGATGTTATTGAATAAAACAAAATAATTTAAATATATTAGTTGAAAACTAATTCCTATTTCTAAAAAATACTAAGTTTAAATATATATGATATTGAACAAGTCAATACATTGTTAATAAGTCTCTGATAGTCGGTAACTTGAAAAATCGAATGCGGCAGAAAGAGCTTCGTCCAGTATTGATTGGCTAATTTCATAATTCGCAATCTGGATGAATGAAAATGTGTCAGTCAAGTAGATTATACAACCATTATATGTGTGTGTGTGTGTGTGTATATATATATATATATATGTATATATGTGATATTATATATTTTGAAAAATGATGTAAAGCACTTGGTAGTTTTTGATGTATAGGGCAAGCAATATATACATGCGGGACACTTACTTGGAAAAATTCCATTTGGGAACAAGCATTTCCAAGTTCTTTGATAGCCATTGATCGTTGTTCCTCACCCTGCCTTAATCTAACCAAATGATGTACAGATGATATTGTTGGTTATATGCCCTAAATCCAATAGGGATAAATATGTAATTATATATTATTGTATTGATTAATAAAATTGACAATTTATTTATAAGTTTTGTCTATATTGACTATTTATATGTAAAGTCTTTAGAATGACAATTAGAGGAATTAACTTAAGTTTAATTTATGAGATCTCGTTATTCTTTTAAATGTTCCCGATCGTAGGATTATCAACACTAGGACATTGATAAATCCATATTAGATCGGCATATGTTATGTCTGTTTCCTTGGAGAAGGAAGGCAATTGATCTCATAAGCTACTAATAAAGGTATTCACTTAGTCTAACATATAGATGCTTGTTAGAGAACAAGTTCATCGAACTGACCCGCTTGAGAAATCTATATGGAGTGTTATCTACGTGTCTATGAGATTTCTCTCAGTTACGATGGTATAACTGATCCTTCGACTTGAGATCTTCATGGTACATTGTTTATGGATCATTTATGCTTTGACATTACAACTCTGTCGTCTATAGCGAAATTGTGCATAGGATAATGATTGGGCAATATAAGAAGCACGCGAAGGTTGTAAGAGATCAATAAAAAATTCGCCTCTCTGGATAACATAGAGTCGATATTCTAAGGAGCGTCATTTTTGACATAAGTGATAATATAATAAGTCTATGGCCATGGAGAATTCTGAAAGGAGTTTCAGAAACTCTAAAATTATATTATCAGTTTTAGTCAAAAAGTTTTAATAACCAGATTTAATAGAGTAGACATTTTCCATACTCTAGAATCTTTTTTGGGATATGTATGAGGCGAAAGGATTGTATCATACGATTATCGTATATGGACTAGATTTTACTAATTTAATATTCTTTCTCAATTATGGGTCATGATGCATTGCTAGATGCCACTCTTAATCTATGGAAATTAGTTTATTAATTAAGGAGTTAATTGAGGATAAATTAATTAGATTAATTTATCTAAACTTAAGAAATCTATGACTATCTCCATTGCTAACATAAGAAAGAATCTAATAGGTCATACACTAAAAGGTACTGAGAAATTAAGGTTAAATCATGTAGATAAATGATTAAGGACTTATTTGTTAAGTTCATAATCTTTAAGGGTCTATTTAATAATTTTAAAAATTATTTGGGGTTAAATTATAATTATACAAATTATTTGTATTTAATTATAGATTTTTTAATTTGATTAAGATAATATTATTTAATTAATTAGGTTAATTAAATAATACTTAATTTTAAAATTGATTAAGATAATATTATTTAATTAATTAGATTAATTAAATAATATTTAATTTTAAAATAGATTACTAATAAGATTAAGAATTTATTTAATTACTTTTTCTATTTAAACTAGGATTTAAAAAGTCAAAATATTAAACTTATATAAACCTTAGTTTTAGTTATAAAACGTACGTAAGTATAAATAATAATTTTCTTTAAGAGTTGAGAGAAAATTATCTTAACCAAAAACTCTCTTATTTGTCTCTTTTCAAGAACTAACATTTATGAAAAGATATTCTACATAATTAAAATTTAAAAAAATTTTAAAACCTTAATTCTCTATATGTGGATTACTATTAGAGGCCACACACTTGGGTAGCTGATTTAGAAAAGGTGTTCATGCAGCCTTTATATTTGAGCTATAACTTTTGGTTTAGATATCGGATTAATACGATTCAAGAAGATTTAGAAAGAAGACTCGAAGATCTACAACTTTATATTTCATAAAGAAATCCAGATTCAAACGTATTGAATGTCAAAAAGCATTCAAATATACATATATGTAGAAAATCCGAGCAATTATAATTTACCCCCATTGGTGGTGAAGATTTAAGGTAAGATCTTAATCTATCTATTTTATATTTATTTATATTATAAAGCATAATAAATAACATGATCTTGGCATAGAAATTAATGAATGTTTAATTAATCAGATTAATTAAAGTAATTTTTAAATTTCCGCCGTATATGATATGCTTAATTCTCAATATATCACATAACAATCTGGCACATATGGCAGTCCCCTCTCCTCCGCGCTCTGTCCTATTGAAAATGAGCTTGAACTCTCCTTATTTTCCATTTCAAACCCCTTAGACACACAGAGTATCTACGAAAAGTAGGTAAAAAGAAAAGATAACTATTTGGTAGTACAGAATGTTGGAGTGAATACACAGTCAACAGTGTTGGAAGTGAAGGTTACGTTTTTTTTAATAAGTTTATTAGTACTTTGTATTGAGACTATAGGCTAGAAACATTAGAAATATTATGTCATGTAGAAAAAGCAGTTAAATCCTATATCTTGTCCTCTTTGGATTTGGATTGTATATCAAAAGAATGTACTAGGAAAGGGGCTTTCTTGTAATTTTGTTTAAAAGATAATATCATTGTATTACAAGCTCATCGAATTAATTATATGGCACTCAAACATTACGGGTAGAAAACAAACTAAAGCTTTATGGAGTCTTTACATGAAGGGAGAACAAGTCAGTATTATATCGAAAATTAACGAGGAATCTCGAGGAGATGTAGTCATGCGGTATGCTGCTAACTTGTATTTGCTAGGAGCTATGCGTTTGATCTACAATTAGTACTATTTAATTACCAAAAAACTGAACCTGACGTTCTTAAGAATTTATTGAATATAAGTGTTGGTGTTGTATGCCCTAAAATCATTCGTGTTATCGGTTTATAGCATATTGTATTCAATTAATATTTTTGTAGTGTTAATTTATGACATATTGTATTCAATTAATGTTGTAATATGTACTGTACATATTTAAAAGAAATTATTTATTATTTATATGTGTACTTATATAATATGATTATCAAAATTGTTCTCTACGAAAGTAATATCAATTGAGCATCGATATCACACAGTAGGCACACTAAATGTCCTCGGTGAAAATTATAAAATTATATTAGTGTAAGTGATATGATAGTCATATTATTAAAACATTAGTGTGAAATGACAATTAAAGAACTATTTTTCGAATGTAACCAAAATTATGATGAATTACACGAAAGTATGTTGTCAATATTTCATCATATGATTATACTAGTGTGTTAACTTCTTTTTAGACCAGAGACATCATAGTTATTAATCAGTATAAATGCATATAATTCATATAGTGCATAAATATAAGACTAACCACGTCTTGTACACATAAGCCGATTTGATCATGTGTTGCTTATATCGAGATGCAAATGATTGTCGTATGCAATTTGTTAACTCGAAACAGTGGATTTCGAGGTTCCGTTGACTTGACTCAAATTCGAGTTTCTAGTCGGATATTAGTAAATATCTGAAAATAAAATTTTTGGTCAAAGCATTAGTATCATACGAAGAGTTTATAGTGACAAATTTAGCATGTATTGACTAATTATCCGCATATGACTAAATTAAGGTTTTTGACATCCGTAAACTCTAATTTAGTTGGGATTAGACGAACGAAAAAAGATTATTCACACGGAACGTATAATTAGATATAATATGTTTAATGAAGAGTTTCTTCATTGTGGTTTAGAAACTATAGAATATTGCTAAACATTAACTATAGTCGTTGAGTATTCGAATTATTTGGAACGAACTCGATAAAATCAATTTGGGCTCACAATTAACTTTACAGTGAACCCAAGAGGTCATAACTAATAATTTATGTTCTTCCTTGCTATGAGAGAGATTAAATATTATCCGCAAGAGAACTAACACTCTCGAATATGATATTAGGCTGAAAACTATTAACAGTTTAAGTGTTAAATAGTTTAACAATTAGAGAACTATGTTTAATGACCCGAATGTGACTTAAAGTAAGTTACAATATTTCATCAATATTTAGAATTATAAATAGAATTAAAATAAATTTGGTCAAAATAAGTTTAACCGAATTTGGGATCAATTTATAATTTTTTAAAATATAGAGTCTAAGTAATATTTTATATTTACAATTGAGAAGTTTATTGGACAAGTTTTGTAACTCATTTATTTTTTTACAAAAAAGACTAGGGTACTTTAATAAATAAGAAATATATATATATATATATATATTTAACCATTTTTAATAATTATCAAAAATATCAAAAAACTTTCATGTCTCTCAATCTCTTATTCTAGAAATTTGGCCAAAGCAAGGAAACAATATTTAAGTTTAATTTCTTAGAGACTTTGTATTTTCAAGGTTAATCTTTTCATCCCAAAGTTAATCGTTAGCTTAATTCCATGTATTTTAAGTTAATTTTGAGAAAATTGATAAAAATTGTATATTTGAATAATATAAATTTATTAAATTACTTAATGATGTGGCATTTTAAATCTTTTGTTTTTATCAGTAATAGGCAAAGCAGATGCCTTGAATTGAATCCAATTTTGATCTACTTGCTAACATTAGAGATGCTCAGAAGGAGACAACTGGGTACTTTTGCCTGCGCAATGCACGAAAGAAACCAAGCTGGAAGATGATCTGTTTGGATCTCAAAAACCTGTCTATATATTTCATCTGTGACTAATTTAATACAAATATAAGCTTTCCTCCTTATTATAATCGGAAAAATTAAATTAAATAATTGCAACTAGCTTGAATTTCAAAGGCAGGCAGGCAAAAACATCGTACAATGTCTCCAATGGCTACGTGCATTCACAGAGCGTTCGCAAATCCAAAAAGGATTCACCTGACCACCTTGTGTGGCTTAAATTCTAGGATCACCTACGTTCACAAAATCACAGAACCTTCAAACCAATTATATGGCTGTTGTACATTATTCCAGCTTAAAGCAATGGGAATGCTTTGTTGAATTCTAATAAAATTTTTGTTTCTTTGTATGCTATTACGAACAACCAATCATAATAATATAATTGCCCGCGTGACAAAATGATATTACCAAGAGGCTAAATAGTACTGATCACTGCTTAATTTATGTGATCATGTCCCTCTTTTCCATATTACTGAGTGTTTTAATTTAAGGGTTAATTTGTCAGAACTTTCAAATTTTATTTTCTGATTTATTTTAAGAAACTATATGAGAAATATAAGTTTTAGGGAGGTCGTTTCATAGTTTTCTTTTTCAGAAAATTAATATTGGAAAACATAATCCAGGGACAATATGTTTTTGGTAAGAGAAACGCGAAGTAAATTGGCTGCTAATGGATGTGACATGATACGATCTGCCTTTTTGAGCAGTCACAAAAGCAGATCGCATATATGAGAAGAATATTCAGTACCCATGACTAGAGAAGTTTATGCAAACTGCAGTGGGTGATCCACCATGAATTCAAGCTCAAGTTGGTGGAGTGGGTAAAGATCAAGTTTTGTTGGTAAGGGAAGTTCAACACCTCTCAACTCATTCAATTCCCAAGTAATATTCCTTTCTTCCTATATGTCCTCTTCTACAAGAAACATTCATTTATTATATATTAAATTAATTAAATAATATTGGGTGTCAAATTAATTTGTTGGAAAATATAGCAACAGCTAAAATATTAATGGTTTTTATTTTGAACCATTTGGATATTTAAATTAAGATATTTTCATGTAATTCTAATGAAGTCGAGAAAACAAAAACTATGAGTATCCTATTAAATATTCATGACTGTCCTTTCTCTTCTTGCTCTGTAAGTTACAAAACTACTGTAGAATGTAATGAAATTTGGTAAGGGTTGATAGGACATTAACAAATTATAAATTAACGCAACAAACTACATACCAGAGACACAAGTAATTTGCAGATTAAAGGTTAGGTCATCTAAATCACATGGAACCTTCACATATATATACCAAATACTTCCTATCATATGCTTTTCATTCAATATCTCTTACCATGGCTAAGCTGCTTCTGGTTTATCTTCTTGCTGTTCTTTCTTTTGCATTAACAAGCAATGCTTCAATGTACATGGTTGGCGATACTTCTGGCTGGGACATAAGCACTAATCTCGATACATGGACACAAGACAAAGTTTTTAAAGTTGGTGATGTTCTGAGTAAGTCCCTCTTCTTCTAAAAACTTACCCGTAGAATCAAAATATTAATGGCAATGAAAAGTTGATGATACGGGTTAATGTTTTCTCTTTTTTATTTCCTTTTTGCAGTGTTTTCGTACTCATCAACCGAAAGTGTGAATGAAGTAACCAAAGAAAATTTTGACAAATGCAACACAAGCAATGTTCTGAAAAAATATTCAAACGGGAACACGACAGTTTCATTATCGAAACCAGGTGACTGGTTTTTTATTTCCGGCAACAAGTTACGTTGCCTTGGGGGATTGAAGCTACATGTGCTTGTCAAAGAAGATCAAGCATCTTCGCCAATCAGCGCACCTCAAGCACAGCCAGGGGCTACTAGTACTCTTCCTGCTCCTGTACAACCTTCTTCAAAGAGCAACAATCCTTCGGCTACTCTTCCCACTTCATCTGCTGGTGGAAGCGGTTCTCTTGTTGTAGCTTTTCTTGGTTTTATGGCTTCTTTGTTGTGGATGGTACACGTTTGAGTATTTTGTTCATAAAACATGATCATTATTTGTTATACCATTGAGGTTGTTTCTCATCTTAAATAATTGAGAGTCGTTAAATTTTTCTGTTAATTTCAAATGGGCAACATCTTTACTATAAATTATTTTGAAAAAAACACCAATATATATATATATATATATATATGTGAGTGCCATAGATGTTATGACATTTGAAGTAGTCAGTACCTATTTATTGGCTTTACATTATGCATACTACTTAAATTGCAGGCATGATTTTCACCACTACTACGAGATTAATTCTTAAGCTAATTCTCTTAATTTGAAGTTATATTTGAGAACGATAGGAATAGGACTATTGAATTGAATATGATAATGTTAGGTGGAAATAAATATCCTTTTACTCTTTCTAATCCTAATCCTAATCCCCATCACTATCTTTATCTTATCTTCATTTAAATAATTCATTTTAACTTCGCTGGTGCAGCAGCTTGATTTCAATCCTCGTATCATAATTCACCATGAGTTGGGAATGCCGTTGATAATTTGGCTTCTTAACTTATGGTCATAAACTCATAATTGTTGTATTTGTCAACATATCTTAGCATCGATGCCACGCTTCTCACAAAAATTTGGTTGGCTTAAAGTGGGAATATAATCCCAGGGCCGTAAATCTAATCGCACTGACACGTATGTCTTTTCTTAACACTAATATCGCTTCTGTCTTATTATACATCATTCCTTCCAACTTATGCACCAGTGATGTCACTACTTTCTAATCCAAACAATTTTTCTGCTTTTAAATTTTAATTTTCTATTAACAACTTTCAGAAACAATTTTTTTTTTTTTTAATGGAAGAGTCAATTATGTATTAAAATTTATGCTAATTACTAATTTTTAATATCATAATTTGGCAATTTTAACAAATTGATCATTAATTTTATCTGTTATTAACTAATTAGTTTCATATTCTTATTTGATTTTTGGCATCGTATCCTTTTAATAATCATGTTAAAAATAAAAATTTTAAATTCAACACAATTAAATAGATTATAATCATGTAATTCATTTAACTTTTTTTAAAATATTTTTATATATTTACGGTATTATCTATTTAAATACTAATCAATTTTATTCTAAATGTAACTATATATTTTTAAAAAATGAATAGATATAACTAAAAAATTAAATGTGAAAAATAAATATATTAAATCATAAATGAACTAGTACGATATGATTATTGGAATAATTAATTATGTCATAAACGAATTTAAATATCAAAAATTTTATTAATTGTGTTATAATTATATCGCTCATTTAACAATCGTTTCATCTTATATTAACTTAAATATGCAAATTTCATATCGTAATTGTGTTTATTGTCGTATTGGTGTTAATAGCTTGTGTCAAAAATACGTTAACACCCTTTAAAAATTAGTCCAGCCCCAAAATAATAGAATAAAAGTACACTTTAATTTTTATAGTCTTAAAACATTACGCATAACCCTTAAATTTTAGAAAATACATTAAAAAGAGTTAACACAATTTTTATAATTATTATAACAAATAATTTAAAACTAAATAAATTCATGGAATAAAATTATTTAATAATTTACAATAAATATTCAAAATAAAATATTCTTATTTTTATGTATATTCAACTAGATATAAAAATAAAAATATTTTATATATAGATCGGTTATATCTAATTGAATATATATATATAATAACATTTTATCTTTTCAATAATTTTTTAAAACTTTTATTCTTTATAATAATTATAACATTTTTGAGTTAGACAATTTTTATGTATTTTTTTAAAAAAATTTAAGGATTATGTGTAATGTTTTAAATTAAATAAATTAAAATATATTTTTATATTAATATTGGAGATGTGATTGTAATTATTCTTTTAAATTAAAGTGACATAGTTTTGGTTTGAGGGAGTATACGATATTTTTTAAAACTAAAACTTGAAGGGAATATATGACAAATTTAAAAAGTGTATATAATATTTTTAAAATTTTAGGCCTATATTATATATTCTTATAGATTTGTATCATTAGACTGGTGCTCCAATTGACTGTAAACAATTCACATAACTGAACCGAACACGTCTCCAAATCACAAAATCATGGTCCTAACCAAGTCTCTAGCCTTAGCCACCACCACCATCGCCTCCTCATCCACGTCGTCTCTTCTTCTCATCTCCTCTTCTCTCTCTACAAAACTTCCTCTTTCTCTATCTAAACCCAACCCCATAACTTTTCCTTGCAGAATCAGACCCATTTCTATCTACAAACCTCCCATGAACATACTCAACAAGCTTGGGCTTGGTTTCAAGCCCACTCCTGACCCCGTTTCCATGGAGAATTCATCCATCGCTCAGGGCCCAGACGACGACGTTCCTGCCCCCGGTCAGCAGTTCGCCCAGTTCGGAGCTGGCTGCTTCTGGGGCGTTGAATTGGCTTTTCAGAGAATTCCAGGGGTTTCCAAGACTGAGGTTGGGTACAGTCAAGGTGTCATGCATAATCCCAGCTACGAGGACGTTTGTACTGGGACTACCAATCATAATGAGGTTGTTAGGGTTCAGTATGATCCTAAAGAGTGTAGTTTCGAGACTTTGCTTGATGTTTTCTGGGCTAGGCATGATCCTACCACGCCTAATCGCCAGGTAGGCTTTTGTTAATTTCCGATTATGGTTCAATTGAAGTGGATTTTGATTGATTAGTTTGTCTCAGTTTTATTTTACTAGTAATTTTGCGGCTTTGATGATTTATTAATATTTATGGGTTTTGACGTTTTGCTTGCTTGTACGAAATTACCCGATGATAAGCTTTAGTTTGAGGATGAATATCAGTTATCTTTCGTCTCTAGGCAAGAGTTGTTACTTTTGAATACAATTATTAATTGGAATGGTCTACAATTACGGAATCTTGTGGGTCTTGGGGACTTATAAAATGCTGGATTGTTGGGGACTTCTGATTGTCGCGGTTTAAAATCAACAGAGATTGTGTATGTCCTGTTTGCTCTCTACTTGAAAAGCCATCAGGACTAATATGTTAAACAAAACATTTTGAATAATATGTGCTTGTTCCGGCCACAATCTGGATTCTGGATATGTTATATCAGCCTGCCAGCCTGCTTTATTAGCTTGTGACCATATATCTTCTTGAAGTTGATTTGTTTGATAATTGGGATTTGAAATTCTTTTGCGTACTACTTAGATCAATTGGAAAGCTTCGAGTTGATATGTTTGATAATTGGGATTTGAAATTCTTTTCCGTACTAGTTAGTTCAATCGGAAAGCCTCTTGGTTTGGTACAAGAATTCTATGGAATGAATCAGCTCACATGATGGTTGTGGTGGGGTTGGTTTGTAATAGAAAAGTAGAAGGTTATTGCAGTTCTCCTTCCAAGACCATCTGTATTCATGAATGATGAGCTCATTCTTCTGTCATTTCAGATTACCTGAAGCATTCAGCTTAGTCGCTTGTTATCTGAATTTTAATTAAGGTTCTAGCCAGGTAGGAAAACAGCTCAGAACTGAACCGTCAAATTTTTTAGGTCACAGAGATGAAGTCAGTAACTTTGTGAGAAGTTGTAATTGGGAACTTGAACCAGTTATGGGCTTTTGGAAATCATTTCACTGGTTTGAGTGATTAGCCTTCAGTAGTTCTTAAAAACATTTTAAGTCGACACTGGTACTTGGGGTAGTTTGATGCAACTTGACAAAGAATATAGTGAATACTGCCGGATTAGTTCTTGAACTGAGCTTTGAAGCTGAATTAATATTCTGCAGGCTTGTCTTGCACTTTGATTTTATGGCCCCAGATCCTTTGCAATTGATGAATGTGAAAACTGGGTTGATCCTGCAGGCCTAAAATGCAAACTTTGTTCCCTCACTTCATGCATTTGCATTAATTATTCCTAAAGGCTGATGTCATTTGCATATTAGTGCTAATCATTGTGGCATAGAAATCCTAATATGAGATGAATATGGTGTTTTTCCTTTTTATTTTCACATTTTAACTTTTTGTTAATTCTGTATGACAGGGTAATGATGTAGGAACGCAGTACAGATCTGGAATATACTTTTACACTCCTGAGCAAGAGAAGGCAACACAGGAGTCCCTGGAACGACAGCAGAAGGTTTTGAACAGGAAAATTGTTACTGAGATTCTGCCTGCCAAGAAGTTCTACCGAGCTGAGGAATACCACCAGCAGTACCTCGCAAAAGGGGGCCGCTTTGGATATAAGCAATCTTCTGAGAAAGGCTGCAATGATCCTATCAAGTGCTATGGCTAATTAGTGCCTTACTTAACAGGCCAACATCGAGTTAGTTGGACAGTTTTCTTGTTCTGAGATTGCAGCTTTGTTTCTGCTTATCTGTTATTTATAAACCCTAGCTTTATGTCTTCCTATGGGAAGAATGCCAGATGAATATAGTTTCTGAAAATGGCTCTGTAATTAATCGTAGTCACTTATAACCAAACTCTCTGTATTCTGAGATTTGTGCTGGTGGTGTGTTTCACTGTTTGTGTAAAGGATTATGAGATTGGTTGCTATATATGGAACATCTTTTGCTTTATTGTCAAGAATGTTCTTTTCTTTTCCAAACAATCTTACGTAGTCTTATAATGCAAAGTTCATGCGAGTGATAAACACAATTACCTGTGAATTTCATTCATAACCTTGTGAATTGCCATGTAGTCCGGAGCAGGATTCGCAGTGATCAAAATCTAATGGCTGAATATTATTAATGCTAGTTTCTTTTAGTTTTTATGTTGCACTGCTGGATCCTTTATTACAAGGTATGCCAGCTTAGCCAAGGCTTGATTGTACTGTGCGTACGCATAAAAATTTGGGTTAATTTTAACTTGGTCATTTCATTTATTGGTAATCTTTAACATGTATTTAAAATTATTGTAAGTCATCATTTTATCCCATATTGTTTTTATTTCAACGAAATTACATTGATAAAAATAGACTGGTTTTCAGATTGAATTTGTTTGTTAGAGTTTGATTTTGGTAGTCCAATGGCAAGGAAAGAAAATCAGAAGATAAAAAATTATTTTTATTTTTATTAATCTAATAGTATAATTATAAGTTTATTCTTTATATTTAATAATAACGACAACAGATAACAATTTAATGGTACAGTGATGACTAATAATAATTCTAATGTGGTTGTGTAATGGTAATTGTCAATAATTTTCATTGCCTCGTACACTCTCAAATCACTCCTTCTTACTTTGCAACATAGCTTGAGAAATGATTTCTGTGAGGTTTCCCTGTCCATGTCGCTCTCATATATTTCCGGTGTAATGCTGGCCTGGCTTGTCAAGCAAAGAGTATTGAGGTTTCTCGATTAAGAATGTGAACATGGAGAGCCACATTTGCAAATTCCAGAAGTGAATATGCATATTAAGGCTAGTTTCTTCACATCATAGATTGATCAAACATTATGTAATTCCTTTCCTTCCACAGAAATTGCAGGCAAAAATTGTAGAGAAAAAGAAGATGCATGTATAATTTGTTAGTGCCAACTTGTGCATACACACACATATGCTCCCTACTCTTTGAACGTTGCCACAATTAAACGAGCCTACACACCATTTATTTCATGCTGTTCATTCCAAAACGTATTAAACTGCCACAGTATTCGATTTCACACATATAGTATTATACTTAGTTTTACACTGGTAGTGGGGAAAATCTTCTCTTCATCTCATGTACGTCCATAAACTTTTCGGCTGCAGGTTTCAACATTAATCACAGCTGACCAGAATTATTAGCAATGGCACCTGCCTCGGCAAGAAGGGGCACCAGCGTGCCTTCTTGGTGCTTTTCCACAAGAGCTGCAACAACCAAAAAAAAAAATGGAACAGAGGGAGAATTGGAAGTTAAGATTGTTTTTAACGTTGGTTGATTTTAAGTGGGCATAATCAGAAAGAGCAATTCAATATTCTCACTGTCACATCCGCCAACGTGTTTTCCTCCAATAAACACATTAGGTATGGTCCCCTGCCCTGTCCAGCCTTCTAGAGCTGATTGAATATCATCTCCATCTCCTTCAAAATGATAGACGATTTCCTCAAAATTTATATCTGTCGCCAACTTCATGCTACGTTAAAACAACGTACAGGATAGATGTAAAGAGAAGAAATTTAAGGAAGACAATTGCTTACTTTCTTCATCCAGTTCAATGACCTTGAAACTTGCTCCTAGCTGAGTAAGCAGCTGCTTCACCCTTCTGCAATAACCGCAGTAGGATTTGCTGCAAGTAGGAGCATTTAAAAATAAATGAGTTAATGAATTGAAAACTTGTTTTAGCATTGAAAGAAAAGAAGTAGGTACCACATATTGTAGTACCTAAAGACAACGACGGGACAGGAGGTGACGATTTCCTTGGCCTTGTGCAGTCCCATTTTGCAGCTTGTTCTTGCTTGAGAAGCCCACACAGATCATATACACAATTGCTTTGATCCTTTTGGTTTATTATAAGAGAGGAAGAGAGAGTACAACCAAATTGAGAACAGATGTTAGGAGTTTGAGATAGCATGCTGGCAGTGAAAGGGCAGCAGACAATGTTTACAAGTGGCTCATACCCAAGATGATAGCTCGTAAGGTTCTACATGCAATGCAAGAAGAGAAAAAACAAGGCACACACACAAAAGCCTAGAATATGGTACTCAATTTGAAGAATGTAATGTTCAAAGTAATTATAAATGACCAAAAGGTGTGTGTACTCTGTCGACCACAGAATTTAAAAGGTATATTTAGTAACACGTATTAATTATATTTAAGGAAATGGTTTAGATTGGATTGTAGTGTATTAATATTTAATACAGTAATATATTTAATGTAATGTTGTATTAAACTTATGTTTTAATATTTTATATTATATATTTAAATTAAATAATATTATTTTTAATTAATTATTATATTTACTTATTTTAATTATTATATTTGATGTGAGATAGGATTATTAAATTATTATTATTTGTGTTTATTATTTAATATATTTATGTTAATTATTAAAAAAATATATATTGTGGAGTACTGCTAAAAACAGGCGAAAATGTTTAACAAACTCATAGTTGGATTTGATTAAACATAATCTGATTAAACATAATCACTCACATCTTATTATTATTATTATTATTATTATTATTATTATTATTTTAATTCTCGGAGAACACTTTATTATTAATTTTTTTGAAAATTAAGAACATAAATTTTTGAAAAAAATAATTATTGTTATTGTTATTCATGAATCATGTGTTAATGATGTTGAAATATAATATTTGCATGAGAGATGTAACATCAACAATCAATGTGTGAGAACTAAAATCTAGCAACTTCACTTTTGACAATATAAAATGAATTATATGTGTTTAAAATGTTAAAATGTAATATTTGTGTGAAAGATGTTTGATGTTAAAAGAAATTATTTTTTTATTAAAATAATTTTATTTATAAAAAGAATAATTAATAAATTTTTTTATTTTTCTCTTTATTATTGTGTCTATCATCATTTTAGAAAAATAGATTTACAAAAAATCATGTTAGATCAAAATTAATAGAGAATGTCAAAATGGTTTTGACTGTTTAACAATAATATTATATGTTAAAAATATAGATAGATAATCTTTATTTATTTATGGGAAAGCAAAAACTAATTTTAATGGAGCTCAATTTCATTGTTGATTGATTGAATCATTGAATCAAAAAATGGGTCACCCACAACACAGTTCACAAATAATTGTGTTGGGCTAAAATTGCTAGTCTTAACTAAAACTCACTAATTTTACAAAATATTATATTAATTAAGTCTCTTGTTTTACTACTTTAATTTCATATCATTAAGTAAACTATTTAAACTAAAATAATTACTAGTCTTCTATCAACACTTTTTTCATAAATATACATAAAATTAAAAAAGTTAGGAAGCTAGAAACAGTTTTTTTTACGTCTCATTTGATAAAAGTACACTTGTAGTGATCAATTATTATTAATAATTCATTTCAACGATCAAATATAAGAATTTAGCCCTCGAGTGATGCAATTTAATGCCTAAGAAAAAATAATTTAGGATGATTTGATGTTTCTTAATAAATAATAAGAACATAGTAAAATTAACTCAAAAAACAAAATGATAAATTTTGTTAGCTCAATTTTTATTTATAAACAATTAAATTATGAAGAAGAAACTAAGCATGTTTGAAATAAAAAAAATATATATTTTTTAATATTAGTTTTAAAGTTTACGAAAACATTTGGTAACATATTTAAAAAATATATTTCCAAAATAAGAAATGTAAAATGGTAGAAATATTTTGAAAAATTACATTTTAATAATTTTATTTATTGAATATCATGCACGCAGGGGAGAGGTACGATTCATTTTTTAAGGGGGCTTAAAGGTAATGGACTCAAATTTATAGGGATCAAAATTAAATAATATTTATTTTAAGAGACTTAAATAATAAAAAATATAGAATTTATAAGAAAATATTTTGAGGCTTGTAGTAGGGGCATAGCTCCCCATTGATATCATGTTATATTTATTATTTTAAGTATTTAGATTATTTATTTTATTTTTTTATTTATTCAAAAAGTAAATATTAAATACATTTTTATATTATTTTTTAATTTAGAAAAAAATATCTTAATTTTAATTTCACTAAATATATATATATATATATATAATAATATATCATTCTCAATTAATTAATAATTATTTTTTAATTTATAAAGGATGAGTTGTGGAGGGAGTGAGTTATTTTCAAAAACAATGAAAGTAACAAAAAGTTATCTTACATTTTTATAACTAAAAAATAAAACTTTCTTTACAAGTTTCTTGAATAATACTTTTATAAAATGCCTACCAAATATACTCAAATTAATTCAATAAATTAACATTGTTGTTACATGATTCATATAATTTATTTTTCTTTCACTCCCATAAATTTTATTTACACCTAAGAAAATACATGATGTGACATATAAAATATATGATCATAATATAACACTGACATATCAATTTATACAAATAAATTTGTATAATAATTTATACAAATAAGTTTGTATAATAATTTGTGTATGTAACAATAAACTAGAAAAAATAGTATTTATAAACCCACACACTCGCTTCTTAAATACTTATCCAATTAATTACTTAGTCTATTAATTTCTTCACTACATAATTTTTATTTTATTTTTAATATAAATGATCATTTTCTTTGTAATCAAGTCTAGTCAAAATCCTATTCAAATATTTACTTTAAAAGGAAAAAAATAATTTATTTTAAATAATTAAATAGATTAACTACCACAAACAAAGGGTTGAAACCCCAACTTCATTTTTATAGTTATAACAGATGTATTTGTTAATAAATATTTAATATAATTTTTTAACTCTGCAAAATTTATTATGATTCATGTTTTCGTAGCATATGGTTTTGACTGTATAACAATAATATTATTTGTTATTGTTCTATTTTCGATTCATGTCTAGTGGTAGTCCCTTAGTTTTTACATGCCTAGCCTCCGTCCTTGCTTCAACGATGAGCCGAATTAATTATGTCAAACATTATTCTTTTAAACCATGAACAACATTATTTTTCAACAAAAATAAAAAGAAAATAAAAATGCACGAGCACGTTACTGCAACTCCATGAAAAATAGCTGTTTGATGAATTTGATACCTGGACTTTGTTGTCCGTGTTAAAGGCATGCGGTGGTGGCTTATTTTAATTAATTGAAACAATCACGCAGGCTAGGACGAGGTGGGGCAAAGCAAAGACTCTGGGAGTGGCTGATTGACATTTTGTTAATTGTATGTCTATATATGTTTCTCACGTCTTCTCTTTCAATCATGGATGTGATAACGATGTTATAGTTGGCAAAGTCTACAAGAAACAGAGAGAGAATCAATTTTTATAATGATTTGTTTGGTAGGTTAACCGATTTAATGCTAACATAACCAACTCTAAGTTCATCTTCCGTAACCACCATTAATTATTCAATATCAATTTTGAATTCTAATCAAGTAAATTACTGGAAATTTTTTATTTATTTTGATTTTTATTATTCTTAAAAAGTATAGTAATTATATGTTACCGGAAAGTGTTTGTCATCTATCTAAAAGCTAAGGTACGCTATTAGCATCTATTAAAAAGAATAGCCATTTAATTAGTTTTAACTAGTCATCATTTATTCCACATAAGCTGTGATATTATCACCCACTTACATCATCATAAATTTAAAAGACGTGACATTCTCACTTATTTACATTTTATAAATATAATATTAACTCATATTCTATTCAATGTAATAAATTTAAGACCAATTCATATTTTATTTGATGTGAGACACGATGATTAATAAATTAAAGACCAAGTTATGTTCTATTCGATGTAAAACATGAACTCTTGTCACATAAAACTCATTTATCATGGGCTCACTTGGTCCATATTATCTATCTTAACAACTTTTGGGAGATCCACATATCATGTGACAATATTTTATTAGAATACAAATTGTAAGTGTTTGGGATCCACATATAAATAAGAACTTAGATTTACTTTTATACCATTTGTTATCGACCCAAAATGCTAACATATTAAATAATATTGTCTACTCATTTTTATAAATTCAAAATTAACCTATGTTATGTTTGATATGAATGTAGCATATATCAATTAAGAAAGCTATATTTTCTTTTAAGAATTGAAAATTATTAGTTAATAATTCAGATCCAATTAATAATTAATGTCGTCCTGCCTTTTGGATCATACTTCCATTTATAAATTATAGTATTATCCCAAAACACAATATCAATTTCTTCTTTTACAAGGAAAGTAATTACCACCTTACTAATCTCCCCCCACCTGAAGTTTTGGTTTGGGTAATGAGTAGCTAAATTAATTTTAATTAATTTGATGGACAATTCTCTCATTATTGCTCAGCAACCTCCACAATCCCCAAATCTCTGCTTGTATATTTAAAAAGTTAAAAGAGCATTCTATCCCTGTCTGTCTATTGCAATTTCACCTCCACTCATTAACCACCAACTTTTCTCATTTCCTTAATACTATTTCTTTTATACGAGCTAGCCAAGACTTGTAAACTAATTACACAAACGCACGAGAAAAGCTGCGTCTTCGTTCCAAGACGCAGCAGGAAAGCAGCAAGCTACCACTGAAACAGACTCAACAAACAAATCAATGGCAGACCTTGAATCCAATCTTGAAGAACGCATAGTTATGCCCAAAGTCATAACAATTCTCTCTTCTCTTCTTCAAACTGTCGCTGAGTCTAACGATTTCAGCCATCGGTTTCAACCGAAGAAGATCTCTGTCTTCCATGGCCTCACGCGGCCTACAATCTCCGTTCAGAGTTATCTTGAAAGGATCTTTAAGTATGCAAATTGTAGTCCGTCTTGTTTCGTAGTTGCGTATGTTTATCTTGATCGGTTTGCACAGAGGCAGCCATCTTTGCCCATCAATTCTTTCAATGTCCACAGGTTGCTTATCACCAGCGTTCTGATCTCTGCCAAGTTCATGGATGACATGTAAGTTTCTTTTTATGCTTTCTTTGATTTCTTGCCATAGTAAGGTTAAATGTTCATGGTGTTTGATATTTGGTTCTCAAATTTCCTCTGTTTTAAGATTAACAGAGTTTTTCTCTGCGTCTTCTGTAAGTTGAATTTGAGGACTATCTGGTTTTCTTTCTTTTCAACCAATTGAATTTCCTTCCCCCTCAACAGCAGTTTCTTGATTAGATCATTTCCATGTTGTTCTTGATTATATTTCAAGTCGATCAAATTTCGATCTTAGTTGACACTTCGAAATAACAATTGGTTTCCAGGCCATTGTTTTCTTTCTTTGTTTTATTCTTCTCTCTCAACAATTCCTTGAGTTTACTTTGGTCACTTAATTAGATTAAGAATAATTAATTAATACACATATATAAATAACATTTATGGGAAAACAGTTAGTCCCATAATAGAAACTAGAAACACCGTATAGAAAGCACCTCCGCCATGAAAAAGAAGACAGGCAAGTGAAAACCTCCGTCTTTTACCATACTAGCCCACATGAGATGTGTTGTTGTTGTCTTGTCTCTCTCTCTCTCTCTCTCTCTCT
>JAXCLQ010000015.1:7317739-7332300 GCA_035584115.1 Cedrela odorata
GATGAAATTTACCAAGGGATTTAGAATTGATTAATGATTTTTATTCTTCTTTTTAAGTGTATTAATGTCATTTTGATTTTTCCTCCATAACTTTTTGATTGATTTATATTTATTTTTTAATATGGTCAGGAATAATAATGTGCATAAGCAGGAAACTAAAGACACTGAAAAATGATATTTTATTTAGAGTCGTCATATCACTATCTCATATGTAGGCTCTCGATAAGATCCGACAGAAGCTAATCTCAATGCAGCTGAATCTGTTTGCACAATCTTGTCTCGGGATGTTTTTAATAGTGCCGAAGATTAAGTTCTCCGGAATGCTAGCCCATATTGTGTTGTTGAGGGAAGTGTACGCCACCAGGGCATAAACAGAGCAGCAAATTTGGTTTTTGGTATCCAATCGCATGATCTGATTTTCTAAATTTGAATTTGGTTTAATAATTGGCCTCAATTTTGACAATTACTGTAAGAGATCAGATATTTTGAAAAGTAAAAGCGGTGCATATCGACTGCAAGACAAGTTTTTTCTTGAAGTGCAATCCATTAAGCAACTGTAGCTAGATAAACTTATGAAGGATACTAACTTTAGTATTATGGATGACCCAGAGGCGTTGAAGATGGCATTGGTCTTCTTTGTGGAGAGATTTTTATTGGGAAGGGATACTAGTGGGAAAGTAGACCCTTTTGTGATGAAATTGATAGATGACCTGGATGCCTTCAACAGTTACTCTTAGGGCACAGTTGCATGGGCACTTACTTACAAGTACCTGTTGTAAGCATTAACTAAAAAGACTAAAAAATTCAAGGATTAACACAAGAAAAATAACAAACACAAATACGAGAGATACAACTTAGAAAGCATTTTTATTGCATTTCAGGTGTATATGTGTGAATTTAGTTCACGATTTTATTATGTCAATGACATATTTCTTTTATGTTAATCACAACTTAGACAGCAAATTGTTTATGAATTTTCGATAGTAATGCAGATTTGGATATATGAGGCAATTCCCATATGTAACGAATTGTACAAGAAGATGTTGAATGATGAAGTCCCCTGCATGCTGAGGTGAACTACACTTAAGAGCCCTCGTCACTACGAAATCTGAAAGATGTTATCCCCGATCATAACTGTAAGTAGTTATTTATGTTATTCAAACAATCTGCATTATTAGTTGATATTGACACTGTGCGAGTGATAATGACAAATTTATGTGTTTTTATAGCTTCATCCGTTACGGGAGTTAATTCCTACAACTGCAAAATGTTCGTTGTCGTGCGTGACCTAACAACACAGTCAAAGATGATGATGACGATGAAGATCATGTTCATTTACCCACAGAACATGCATCCCTCGATGTTGATAATGATAATATGTCATCGGAGGAAGCCAATCAGGTAAATTCAGTTCTATATAAGTCATTTAATTATCAAATTTTATGAAATATTACTTATCAAAGTATTTGTATGCAGGTGCATGCGCCTTGTGCTAATAATGCAACCGAGACTACCCCATTTTCTAAGTCTACATATAAGAAGCCAATTCCAACCAAGCCCTCTAGTATAAGTTCAATCCCTATGACAGATCAAGTTCAATATGTGTTGTTGGCATCGATTATAGAGGCAATTGCCATTATGCGTGCTGATATAGAGGCCAGCTACAAAAATAAGAAGAAATGTTTAGAGCGAAATTAAGCCTCATTAGACAAGAGACAGTGGCAATATTGACTCTTTTATGTTCGTATGAGAATCCATAGGTATTACTTTCTTTGTTTTTAACTTTTCTTACCTGTTGGTGATGACTACTGTTATGAATGCAATTGATACTAAAAAGTGACGTTAAGTATGCAGGGCAAGGTTGGCATGAACGATAAGGCTCAGGATCAATTAAACCCTTATCCCACAGACACATCCGCTTCAGTGCTAGCCTCAATGCATGTTGGCTAAGAAACATTCTCACTGAATTTGCAGAGTAAATATGGACGCCATTACAAATGAGCGATGACAATGGCTAGTCTGTTCTTGAATTTGACAAACTTAGGAAAGCAAAAGGTAGTCAAATCATCGTGGGCATAGCAATGGTAGAGCCATGTCATCTAGTGGATGAATGATGTTAGTGCACCTCCTATGGAATTATGCAAGACCAGTGCATCGCTTGCATGGTTCTAGACTATATTAGAAGGACATAAAGGCAACTGGTTAAAGAATAATGTAAGTATTGAGGTTATCTTTCTTTGAATGTATGAGATTTATAGATTGTTATGTAGTTGAATTGGATATAATATTTTTATGTTGGTAGCATATCAATGCGTACTTGGATCGGTTGTGGGACAGGCAACGAAAGGAATTTGACACGGTACCCCAACGATGGACATTGATTAACACGTATGCTTATGTAAGTGTTTGCAACCCTTTAGTTTGAAAACATCGTTGCATTTAATATTTAAGTCATAATTGCAAATAATTTACAAATTAATTTTTCCTATCGACAGAATTATATATCAGAAGCGTGGAGGAAGGTTCAACACAATGAGCAATAGTTGGAAACACTAAGTTAGGGATACGAGGTCTTGAGGTACATCATGGACGATATCATGTCACTGGAGAAATTGTAGAGGGGCTCAAGACTTAGTTTGACGTCGACATAGTGTACATACCTGTTAACATCGAGTAGAAGCACTGGGTGTTGCTGCAGGAGATTTGGTGGGTCGGAAGATCAACATATATGATTCATTCTTATCTGCAACCTAGGACAACTTTATGTGAAATTATCTTCAATGTGTGGCCGAGTTGCTGCTGTTGTTGTTAAGAGAGATAGGCTTTTATGCACATAGATTAGAGTTGCCAAACTCTTGTTTTGCATTCATGATAGTCCATCTACATACCGAGGTGCCTCAGCAAGAACCACGTAGGGGTGACTGCGGTGTATTCATTTATAAATATGTCGAGTATTTGTCTATGCAACGCAAGGTCGATTTTGAGGCTTGCAATGATTCGCTTGAGGAAAATATGACGCTCAGTCTGTGAGCAAATCAACTATTATAGATGATTTTGTTTATTTAATTCATTTTAGAGTATGTATATAATTAATTATATTTATTTAATTCATTTAAGTTGATGTAAAATTGGTTGTTAATTAATTTTATTTAATTCATTATAGATGGTGTAGAGTCCCTAACGATGTATATTTTATATGATTAATAAAATTAGTTCTTAATTTATTGCATCTAACTTACCTTAGGTGAATATTATTTGTTCATTTGTAATGAAGTAAAATATATGAATTTCAATTATGAATCCCTTGATAAAAATAATCGAGCGATGTAACAATTTCGTTGAGGAATTCAGTACTAAATCATAATTCTCTCAATGAATAAGTGTGTAAAACTTGTAATACAACCCCCTCGATGCAATTCATCAAGTGATATAGCCATTTCATTGAGAGATCCAATACTGAATTCATACTTCTCTCGACGAAATTAATTAAGGGATGTTTGAATTTCATCGAAGGATCCAGTACAGAATGCATACTTCCCTTAACATGATAAAGTGTGTATAAAACCAAATACTCTTCTGGATTCTTTAACAAAATTAATCGAGGGATTTAGTACGAAATGCATACTTCCCTCGACATGATAAAGTGTGTATAAAACCAAATACCAATTCTGGATCTTTCGACTACATTCATCGAGGGATGTATGAATTTTATCGAGGAATCTAGTACATAATGCATATATCTCTAGACATGATAAAAAGCGTATAAAACAAAATACTAGTTCTATATCCTTTGACGAAACTCATCGAAGGATATATGAATTTTATCGAGGGATTCAATACAGAATGCATGCATCCCTCGACATGATAAAAATTATATAAAACCAAATACCAATTTTGGATCTCTCGATGAAATTAATTAAGGAATGAATGAGTTTCATCGAGAGATCCAGTATTGAATGCATACATCCCTCTGTCTCTAAAATATATATATGTATATATATATATATATAATTATTTGTTAATTTAAAAATGTTCATTAAAAAAATGCAAGTTAATTAATAAATTAAACACATAGAATTAAAAAATACAACCAGAATATATAAATTCAACTTAGAATACAAAAATTCAAATAGAAGCACATTGATAGTTCCATTACAAAACGGCTAACATGTCCAAATATAAATTGACAAATTACCACCTAATTTTGTTGCAAAGACACTGAATTCTTGCAGTCTGACAATTATGCTCATATTGTTTGCAACGAGAACATTTATGTCTTGCCACTTCTTTGCCAATAGATGGTCTTCATTGTGTCCTAGGTCCTCCTAATTCTGGGCACTGAATAAGTAGTAAGGTAACTGAAGAATGTTGCTAACTGGGAATAACTAAGTCCGATTAATGACCATCTGGGTGAATAAGATCTCCATAGGCTAGAAGAAGCATATCGATACTGTAATATCGTGAGCAAATAGTATAATGCTTAAACTTAACATGTCTGCATGCCGCAAGCACATGTGCACATGAGAGTTGATCTAACTGAAATTTTTTGCATGTACATGTCTTTGCGTTGAGGTCTACAATCCTGTATCTTTCTTGATCTTTTACCTAAAACTCATATCGATCGACAGCATAGACTGATATATTTTTTACTGCTTGTATCCGTTTGTTAATTTTGTTTTCAACCCATTTGGTTAGTTGTGTTTCCATCTTCAAAGCTACATTTCTCTTCTTATAAAACTATCTTTGTAATAAACTTTTTAAGTATTTCACTAATGATGTTATGGGAAGAGTGCGCGCATGGGGTATGATTACATTTAAACATTCTGCAATGTTGGTAGTCATAATGTTATTCCTTCTACTAGTAAAATGATTTTGAGTCTATTTGTGACACCCAACCTCCTCCTCTAGATATTTAGCAACTTCCATGCTGATGTACTTTAGCCTTAAAATTGATCATGGAAGTCACTAACATAATACGTCTTTGCAGCCACAAAGTATACCATCATAAATATGTCAATTTTTTTTTTATTGTTTTGAACCTTGAATGGATGTTCCCTCTGATATGATATGCACAAACCCTATTTATTGCTTCAGAAAAAATAACTAGTATGATTTTTTCAATGTTGACATGTCTATCAGAAATAAAACTCAACTCTTGTACTTCTCCAATTATACCTCGTAATTTCTGCATAAATCATGCCACGAATCATCATTTTCATTATCACCAATTTCAAAAGCTAATGGAAAATCTGATTATTCCCTTCTTTGCAAGCTGCCATAAATAAAGTTTCACGGTATTTTTCTTCAAAAAATATTTCATCAACTACTATAATTGGTCTAATTGATGAACGGAAGTCGTTAATACAACTTCTAAGGGCCATGAAAAAAATACATAAAATGGTTATTATCGTCTTTTTGTATATGAGTGACAATGTCGTTGTTACAACATTTAAGAACATGACAATATAGAGCCAGTAAATTGTATAAAGCAGCTGAGTCACCAGAAAGTAACGTTAGTGCTGCTTCTTTGGCACGCCAAGTTTTTGTAAATGATACTAACATACTGTATTCACTTTGAATGTCAGCTTGAATATTTTTAGCTGTGTATATTCTACTACAATCTGTAAATTTATCTTTGATCAGTTTATCGATAAGTTGGGAGCTTGCTTAACGATGTCCATCCGATAGTTTATTTGACGTACATATATGTGTTTATTCAATTTGTTTCACTTGGAAGTAAGTATTTGATTGCATCAATATCGTCCAAACATACCATTTATATTTATCATCTTGGCATTTTGGTTCAAAATGATGGATGTTAACCTATGAATTCGAAATTAAAAGTTTTGTTTCATTGTAAGCAAACTCAAATCTCTGCGTAATTTTTTTTTGGTTTCATATAATTTTTCAACTACTATTTCACCATCATCTATATTAGAGAAGGCATTAATTGAAAAATTGACAGGCAGAGGGATCGAAGGTATGAGCTACAACGGATCGTAATCCGATGGACCAGCATCTTTACATGTAAAAGATGATACGCACACATTGGGAGGTAATTGAACATCAATATTAATCGTAGGTATAAATAATGTATCATTGGAGTTAGTTTCTTACTTATTAACCTGTTCAAAATACTTGTAAATAGGATCTTTATTATACCAGATCAGAGATTATTGTGTATTGACAACTATGGTAGGGATTGTAGCATTGACTTGGTTACTACCACTTGAAGAAGTAAACAGATTCTCAATATTAGATTGCAATTGACAGACTAACAACTACGTAGTTTAAACATTATGAGACCCTGTTATTTTTACTTATAAATTTCGACGCTTAAATATAATGAATAACGGTGTAAAGCTTCCAAATGTTGAAACTTGACTGTTCATATCAATAAAAAAAATCACATATGTATCGTTCTTCACATTACTCGGTCCCGAATGCCAAATGAATAAGGGCACGCAATGTCTGTAGACAACTCTCATTTTAATATTAAATTTATATAGACTTTTCTGACATACATAATACAATTCATTGACAAATTCTAAATAATTTATATTACTTCGTACTGTTATACCAAAATTGCACCTTCTATTGTAAGTTTCATTTCCGTCTAGTAAACTCTCTCATGTTCCTCCAGATACAATCATTAAATAAACTCGTTCCATTTGTGTAAAAACAATATAATTGTTAGACATTTATTTTAAAAAAATATGCTTAAACACACACACACACACACACACACACATATATAAGAAATGTAAATGTCGAGAGAAGTATGAAATTGTCGAAGAATGTATCATTTCATTTCTGAATCCCTCGACAAAATTTATATTTCTCTCGATGATATCCATCAAGTGATCCAGAAATGATGCAAGGTTTTTTAGTTTACCTTTCCAATCATTGAACGAGATATGATTTCAATATTGGATCCCTCGACGAAATTTATACTTCCCTCGATGAATTACGTCGAGGGGTCTTGTATTATGCAACATCCTTTAAAATCATCGAATGTTGTATAAATTCAATTATATATCCCTCGATGAAATTCATACATTCTTCAATTTCCGTTGAGAAATCCAGAATCGATATAAGTTTTTATATCTTTCTAATCATCGAGGGATGTATGAACATTTCAATACTTAATCTCTCGATGAAATTCATTTATCCCTTGATGATATAAAATTCTATTTCTTAAAAAATATTAAGAAATGTATTGTTCACTTTTTTTTTTGATATAAAATTCTCAAAAATCATCAATATCACACTATTATCAAGTATCACATAAAATGTATACATAAAAGTTATACTAAATACATTTTTAAATTTTTTTTAAGTATAACTACAGGACATAATTTATAATTATTTTACTTGGATAATAAATTTTAAATATTATTAAAATGTAGTTTCACCGAATTTGTTTTGAATGAACTCGCTTAAACAAATACTGATTAATACTGTGATACTTCTGATTATGATTTTTTTAATTTAATTATTGATACTTTTGTCTGTTTTTTTTAATTTGCTTTTAATTTTTTAAAAGAGAACAGTGAAACCAAATAAAATCAAAATTTTACCTATTTTTTTATTAGTGAGATATATAAACAAAAACTATAAATATTTTTATATGAAATAGTTATAATTAGTCCTAAATATAAGGTACTTGTGGACCGGACCATAATCGTAAATAAAAGATATTTTGTGACTATAAAGGTCAAATATTCAATATTATTATCCCAATAACATGTTTCCACTCAGTTAGCACATTGACGCCAAGAGCCAAAGACCAAAGGCAGATCATCTACAGGTTTTGTCCACTCCCCCAGTACCAAAACCTCACCAACTGCAAATGGAAACTCCCTACCCAAAACCCATTTCTCCCGGAAAGACCCGCATCGGCTGGATCGGAATCGGTGTAATGGGTTACGCCATGGCCTCGCGCCTTCTCGCTGCTGGATACTCCGTCATCATCTATGCTCGCTCCCCATCAAAGGCCCTTTCACTACAATCCAAAGGTGCCACTCTTGCCGCTTCCCCACGCGACGTCGCTAAATCCAGTGACGTTGTCTTCAGCATGGTGGGCAACCCACAAGATGTTCGATCAATTGCCTTAGAGAATAATGGCGTTCTTTCAGGCCTAAATCCCGGTGGCGTCTTCGTCGACACAACTAGTAGCCACCCTGCTCTCGCACGCGAAATTTTCAAAGCCGCGTTGGAGAAAGATTGCTGGGCCGTTGATGCGCCGGTGTCTGGCGGTGACATTGGCGCTAGAGATGGGAAACTAGCTATATTTGCTGCTGGAGATAGAGGTGTTGTGCAGTGGTTGACTCCGCTGTTTGAGGTCATGGGAAAGCCTAACTATATGGGCGAAGCGGGGTGTGGACAAAGTTGCAAAATTGCTAATCAGATTGTTGTGGGAGCAAATTTGTTGGGATTGAGTGAAGGGTTGGTGTTTGCTGACAGAGCAGGGTTAGATGTGAGAAAATGGAAGGGTGCAGTGAAGGGAGGTGCCGCCTGGTCGATGGCGATGGAGTTGTATGGAGATAGAATGATAGAGAAGGACTTTAGGCCAGGCGGGTTTGCTGAATATATGGTGAAGGACATGGGAATGGGTGTTGATGTTGTCGAAGAAAGTGAGGATAAGAGAGTAGTTGTGTTGCCCGGTGCTGCATTGGGCAAGCAGTTGTTTTCCGCAATGATGGCTAATGGGGATGGCAAGTTTGGCACACAAGGGCTTATATCTGTTATAGAGAGGATCAATGGCAAGTAAGATGTTTTCTTCTCATGGTCTCTTGATTTGTATAAATAGATTCTTAATCTTTTAGAGTGTGACTGGAGTTTTGATATTTACCTTAAGATTGTTTTACAATTATTTAGCAGTGAGTTATTAGACTGTGAGACTAAGATATGTTTGAGAGATGAATTGATGCGTGTTGGCATATTCATATACCAGCCCTGGATGGAAGGGTTCTATGATTGCTTGTGTTGTGATTGATCTTGATGGCAGCAAAAAGTTTCGATTTGTGATGTATATGTTTGTAAAATAAAATGCTTTGAGAAACTGAATAAAGATTGAACTTTGAGATAATTTCATTTATATATCAAGTTTTGAACTCCAATTCCTTAAAACCGAGCAAATGCAAGAGGATTTACAATGTGAATTTTACCAAAATCTCTCCATAATGTGCCATGTTATGAGATGTCGAGGTCATGATTGTTGATTTGAGTTTTCGAAAGCAGCAAGACTAGAATTTATTTATCCTAGGAATAGGGGCATCAATCATTTTTACATCTTCAAGCTTTGTTTGTGTTGTTTTAGGGCAGACATTAATTGTCCTTGACATTTTCATTGATATAAAGAGCTCTTATTTGAGTGGAAATTCTGATGAATATTTTGTACTGATCTCTGACATCAAGCCAGGAGTAGGAGTTTCACCTCCTCTTCATGGTTCCCGTGTTATGTATATATGTCCAATTAATCGAGTTTTGTTAGGAACATGATTTAATTGAGTTATGTTAAGGTTTCTTGTTTGGATTTTGGTGCATATTGTATGATTGGTTTGATTTTATATACTTTGGATCAATAAATATATAGATAGAAAATATTTTTATAGCCTATTATTGTGAACGATCATATGATATAATCTTTCAAAGTTTGAGTGAGCTCATATCAACGAAGAATCCTTATTTACATGTATTAATTCAAATGACTTGTTCTTATTTTTGGCTGCTAATGTGTAAATGACAATTAAATGACTAGCTTGTAAACTATAATGATTTTTGTTTGAATCTCTAATGGCAATATTTATTGCTAAAGATACATGATATGTCTCTCTCAAAATAAGACAAACAAATTTTGTTATGTATTTTTTCTTAATTAATAGAGGCTAACAGTGGTTTTTAGAAAAATCTGTTTAAAGTTTTGTTTAGAATTGTGATAATTTCACTTAATTTTGAAAAGAAAGCTAAATAGTTGTTTGGTGACACTAACTTTTAGTAGGACAATTGCATAATTGCCACATGCTTCACATTGTTTATTCTCATTAATTTTTTTTATTTTTTATTTGTATTTAAGTAATACTATCATATTATATCATTTTGTATACAATAATTTCGCATTAGAGCACAAAATCAATTTCATGTTCAATTTTGTAATTTTAAAGTAGAAGATCCTAAAATAAAATATAAACAAATATTTTCTTGAGCAACTACGAAACTCCTGGAAAGAGAACTGTATGAAGGGCATTGAGGATTTGAGTAATAAAAGCCAATATTATATAATAAGAATAGAACTTGCACTCGTGTATTGAGGTGCAATAAAGCCTATTGAACTGGTTTGGCATTTAGCATGCCAAACTTTTGAAGTACTTTCCTCAAATATTGCTCTTGTGACAGCCTAAAGACTTTTGGTTTATTGTTTCTTGAAATCTCAATTCCTAGAATTCTTTTTACTTATCCCAAGTACTTCATTTCAAATTCTGAACTCTTAACTGTACCTTCAATTCTGAAATTTTCTCCTTGTTCTTACTTGCAATCAGTATGTCATCCACGTAAATCAGCAAGTAAATTATTTTATCTTGACCTTTATCCTTGAAGTATACACAATTATCATATCTTCTTTTGTAACCTTTACTCAGCATAAAGTCATCAAACTTGAGATTCCATTATCTTGGTACCCTAAAATTAGTGTCAATAATTATTGGCTGAGGCATTCTTGATACTTTAAAATAATCTCATCAGTGTTTATCACCGACACTATTTCGAGACCAAAAGGATACAAGTCATGCATATAAAAACATATTCTATTTGAGAAATTTTCAATCACGAGTGTTTATTATAAGTTTAGGACATTAAACAGCAGAGAGATACATTTTCCTGAGTTGCTTTGCTACATCAATCATTGTTGGCCTATTTTCTGGTGGTTCATTCAGGCATTTAGAGATAAGTTGTACAAAAGCTTGCAATTGCTGCTCCTTCCCAGGACATGATCTATCTTCAACAATTACAGGATCTACTATCTTTCTAAATCTTTCTTCAATAGTCTTCACATAATCCAATAAAAATAAACAACCATCTTCATTTGCAATCTGTACAAGATCTGAGATTTTTTGTCCAGTCAAAAGCTCAAGTAGCAACATACCAAAACTAAAAACATCACACTTCTCATTGCAATCGCCTGTGTTCATATACTCGGGTGCTATATATCCAAATGTTCCTCTCACTCCATCTTCTAAGTGCGTTTTATCTTCTGGAATAGACGCAGCTATACAAAAATCAAAAAGTTTGGCAACATTTTGTTCATCGAATGAGATATGCGATGGCTTGATATCTCTAAAAACAATGGGTCTAGCCAATCCGAAGTGAAGATACGCCACTGCATTTGCAATTTCCATCGCAATTTTCAACCTATGTCTCCATCGTAAAGGATCAAACCTGGGTTGATGAGAACGGTAAAGACGATTATCAAGAGTATCATTTTGTATGTTTTCAAAAACTAGAGTTGGGAATTTAGTCTCCAAGCACACTCCGATCAGCTTCAATACATTTTTGTGGCTTATTTGCGATGAGAAAACAATGTTGTTGAAACAAGCTGGATGATCCTCACTGCTATGATAATCTCCTCCGTATTTCATAATAGAAATTGCCCGGTTCTGCAGAAATCCATTGTACAATACATAGTTATCATGTGCTACAACTTTCCCATTATCGTAGTTGTTTGTTGCTATCTTGAGCTCTTTTGCAGAAAATCCACGAATTGGATTATATTTACCATTGCAAGAGATAATCAACTTCTTTAGTAAACTTTTGCCGTTCTTCAAAAATATTGCTGTGTTATCTTCCTTTCTCTGATAGTTTCTTCTTCTCAAAATGGAACTTATCTTACCTATCCACCAACCCATGAAATGTTTCTAAAATGATCTAAATCCCAAACATACCTTTAATACAGCATTGCAAGATCTAACATCAACCAATCTATTCTATCCACAGACCAAAAAAGTTTATTCTCATGTAAAAAAAAAATGTACCTGTGATGCAGGAAAAGGAGATCCACGGTATGTATGTGAGAGAGAGTTCTGCCGTGGAAAATTCTGAAAAAGAAAAAAAATATATAAATCTGAATTATAACGAGTCTGATCTTAAGTGGACTTTATATGATCGTAAACGCGTTTTCTTCGACGCTGCATTGCGGAAATTCCTCGGGTTGTTCATTCCTTTAATTGTATTTAATTTACGAATTCTCTTAATTTTTATTATTATTAATTTTTAAATAAATATTAATACATAATCTAATTAACAATGAAGAATTTAAATTATAAAATAATTTTATATTTTATGTTTAAAATATTAAAATATAACTGAATTATTAATTATAATTATATTAAGTGTCCGAGAATCGAAGAGTCAAAAGGGAGATATTATCTCCGTATATATGATCCTTTTCATATAAAAGCATAAGGTTAAAGGGTGGCCACTAAGAAATTTCCATATAATTCAACGTTGACATATATGTGCAGAAATGTTGGGTAATGTTACGGTACAATTAGCACTATAATATACTACATTGTTGTTATAATATAATCGTTGGATTGCCTGCTATGCATAATGAAAAATAAAGTATTTTAATTTATAAGACTCAATCTCACATAAAATAGTTATAAAATCTTCTAAATGTTTATAAATAAAATACTGTTGAGTGTTGAGGTAAGCCAATAAATAAAAAATTTTCTCATGTGTACAAGTCAATTTCATGAGCCTAAAATAAAAACTATGAGCCCCAATTACAATTGGCAATATTTTTCAAACATTACTTTTCTTTTCTTTATTTTTAATGATTACATCAAAAATATGTTTGTCAAGATATTTATAAATAATAATTCATAAAAAAATAAACATTTCTTTCAAAATTAGATCGGATGGATATATACAATAGAGATGATAATTTTTTTTATAGAAACTCGTCAACTCGACAAACACAATACAAAATTTACCGGTTTAGATTGATATTAGATAATACACACAACTAATAATTTTGTCAAATATGAATTTAAAGTTTTTAATACTTTATGAACTAACTATTCGAATAATCAATTATATTAATTTATTTATGATTTAATAAATTATTTTATATTTCTTACATTTTAAAAGTATTTATAATATTTTAAAATAAATTTATTTGATATTTAAAATAAAATTAATTAATATTTAAATAGATAGTACCAAAAATATTACAAAAATATTTTAAAATATAAAAAAAATATGTTAAGCGGATAATATTATTATAATTTATTTAATCATTTAATAATTATGTTAGACTAAAATTTTAATCATTAACAAAATTATTAAATACGTTAAGTTTGGACTGAATCATTATTTAATATGAAACAAATATAACACAAAAATAACTTTGTACACATGCTCTGAAATAAAAGTATATATTAATTATCAAATGACTGTAAAGGACAAAAAGTTCATCTTATTTTCTTCCACTGCTCTTTAAGACTGAGCAGGACACAGTTTCTGCTTCTGAAAATTTTTATAATTTAAACAATTAAAAGAAAATTAAATAAAGCTCTCTATCTATTTCTTTTTAAAAAATCAATGAAAATAATTTTGTTGGAAGGTCATTTTAGGTTTTTCACATCTTTAATCTCTCACTCTGAGCAAAAATCATAATTCGTTTTTCTTCCAAGGAGTGTTTTAATTCCTTGTCCATAATTTTCAAGATTTTTTTTTATATATATTGAATAAAAATTAATTCACATTTTATAAAATTTAAACCTTCTCTTAATTATATCATTCGGCGGAGTTAAAATTTTAAATTTATTAAAAATAAACCCTTGTAGAGAAAACAAAGCAAATTCCTAGAATATGAAATTCTCGCGGCGAAATTTGCATTGAAAATTTACACTAAATTTGTATTTTATAAAATAAATACTTTTCTATTTAAATTATGTATATATATACAAAACACACTTATGTTTCATAAAGGTGCGGTTCTTTAAACTTAAATTTTTAATTTAAAATATTAACATTAATTTTGGATCATTGATTTATGTAAATTTAATAGTTAAAATTTACGATTAACAAATAACATTTAATGTTGTCAACTCAGTAATACTTGAATCAATGGTTCAAAATTAATAACACAATTTTAAGTCAAAATTTTAAGTTAAAAAATCTCATTTATATCTTAATTATTAATATAAAGCTCACACCTAATATGTAGTTTAAGTTTTAAGTGATTTTTTAGATAATTTCATGATTTTTGTTTTAATTTTGTCTTGGTCTAGTCAGAAAACATTAAATATTAATTATTTTTTAATTGATATGTGTATTTAATGTTGGTTTTGGGGAAATAATAGAGCTCTCATCGGGACAAGGAGAAGTAAATCGAAGAGAGCTCGGACAAGAAATGGAGAGAAAACGAGAACAATACCAACGTAGCCTTCAACCATTCTATCGACTATGCAAGAAGAATGAGGTTTATTATTACTTACTTTAATTAAATGTTTTATAACAAATTAATAAATAAATCTTAGGCTTTATTTTTAATTGAC
>JAXCLQ010000015.1:7332400-7350515 GCA_035584115.1 Cedrela odorata
TCATCACAGTTAATGAGAACTGAATAGTTGAAATCAGTTCTTGAATGAGCCTCTTAAGCCAAATACACTCTTGGGTAGCCATAGTAGCTGCCGCATACTCTGCTTCACAACTTGACAGTAGTTTGCTTTCCACTGCACCATGAACTGTAGCTGAACCTGTATTTGTGGAGCGTCTATTTTCCATGTCACCAGCCCAATCTGCATTTACAAAACCACTCAAAATAAAAGATCTATGCGGCTTGTACATCAACCCAAACTTAGAGTACCTTTGACATAGCGGAGAATCTTTTTTGCTGCAATTAAATGACCTTCACATGGTTTATTCATAAATTGAGAAATAACCCCAACAGAATATGTTGTGTCAGGTCTTGTGATAGTTAAATAAAATAAACTACCAACAAGCTGTGGAAAATTTGTTACATCATCTATTGGCTTTCCTTCTTCTTTAGTTAACTTTAAACAATTACCATATGAAGAAGAAGCATTATGCACATCGTACTCGTTTTCTTCACAAATAAACTTGGATATGCATTTGAAGACTTAATCCAACAAAAATCAAGATATTGAGCGATCTTATCATACCAAGCACACGTAGTTTGTTTGAGACCATACAAAGCCTTCTTGAGTCTTGAGTCTGTACACATGATCAGGAAACTCCTTCAAAATAAATTCATGTGGTTGCTCCATAAAGATATAATGATCCAATTCCCCATAGAGAAATGCATTCTTCACATCTAGTTGCCATAATTTCCAGCCAATGTTGGCAGCCAAAGAAATGATTGTAGGAACCATACCATTTTAGCAAGAAAGCAGAAAGTCTCCTCGTAATCTAGCCCATATTGCTGAGAAAAAGCACGAGCAACAAGACGGGATTTGTACCTGTCAATAGTGCCATCAGCCGTTTTCTTCAACTAGTAAACTCATTTACAAGTAACTAAATCAGCATCTTGTGGCTTTGGAACAAGTTCCCAAGTGCAAGCAATGCTGCAATTTCTTCTTGCGTTGCATTTTCCTATTCAGAGATACCTGTAGCTTCGTTGTAAGATTTAGGCTTATTTTCACATGAATCTTCCACATGAAAGCAATACAAAACAGAAGAATAATTTGATTCAACTTCTTAGTCAGCTAAATAATCATGTTGCTTTCACTGTCTAGACGACTTTCAAATCATAGCCTCACTTGAATATATATATATATATATATTACTATTTATTTAATAATTCTATGATTGTCGACAATAAAATTAATAATTATAATTAAAAAAAATTATTTATATAAAATAAATCAAATTTTGACTTACATTTTTTATTTTTCTATCATCTTCTTCAAGTTTTAGCTCTTTTGATTAATCTTTATAAGTTTTAACTCTTTTGATTAATCTTTATGAGAGAACAAAATAAGGGTAAAGAGTGGATTCCAAAATTTGACCTCATTTTATTAAAGATTACCAAACCAACAAATCGAATCGATTTTAATTGGTTTGGTTTGTCTTCTATTATCGGTTTAGATTGGCTTGATCCAAACTCAAACCGATAGTTTTAGATCAATTTGGATTATGGATGAAAATCGATTCAAACTAAATTTGCCCACCCTATTTAAAATGAAAGAGATTACTGGTGGGTAGAATTAAATCAAATCAATAATTATGTTTTGTTTTGTTCGGTTACAAATGTTTTGGTTGGATTTGGAGAAAACTAAATCAAGTTTTGTCGGTTCGGTTTTTGGGTTTGACTTGGTCCAAATTGACAAAAATCAAATCAAACCCAAAAATCGAACCAAACTAATAATGACTCATTGAAATATATATATTAGAGACAATAAAATAAAATAAAATTTTGGTTTAAGTTAAATCGGTGGTTCGAATTAAATCAACACTTGTCAGTTGGTTTGGTTTGATTTATTTTTTACAATCGATTTGATTCGATTTGAGTCAAATACAAATCAATAACTTCAATTCGGTTTGAAATTCAGCTCAAATCGAATCGAAATGCACCCTAGGGAGAGATAATAATTTATTTTAGTATATTTTATCTTTTCATTTAATTTGTAAGTTATAAGGGTAAAATAGTAATTTATATAGTTAAAGTGGTTCACAATTACTATTAACATACGGTAACAGGTTAGTATTCTTAAAAACAATGAACATAATTTGAACATTGTTAAAATATGGAGGGAAAATATAAAATTAACTCAAATATCTAATTTAATTTCTTTTTATAGTTTTTGAATTATTTATTCACTTCTATCGGAACAATTTTAAATCAAAGTCCCACATATCAACTAATTATCATTTTAAGTTACATTTACAGTATGATGGTCTTATAGTTTTATAATATTGTATATATATATATATATATATAATGACGGATGATGGTCGGTGCAGCCTTCGTCGCAATCCCGTCACGATTGTCAAGTGACGTGCTGCCACAGTTGATTGGAGACAAGTGGCAATTTCGGTTCATTTTGTTAAATTTATTTAGTTAAAAGGCAATTAATTGTAGCACAATATCTTCTTATCCCTCCAAATTAATAACAATTACTAGCTAATGAAGACTCGTACGACTCTTTTGATTGTTTTCAGTGAGAGTATAAGGTTGCTTGGATTTACCAGAAGAACTTTTCATGGTTTCGTCAAATACACTCGCAAATGGACGAGACAAGGATATTTGCATAACCTTAGACGTCCAAAAGTCAACGCTGTTCGTACATTTCCAAAAGGATCTGAAGTGCCACCCTCGTGTAGAACGAATACAAGAGAAAGTGATCAGCATCACCATGCGAAACCATTGGAGAGAAACTCTTTACCTAACACTACTCTTAGGAAATACCCACCTCGAAGAATTTTGAAAGGTATATCTGTACACAGATTTTTCTGTTTGCTGTGGAAACCAAAGGTTAGACAAGACGTTTTGCCTAGTCTATAGAAATAGTGAACGTGAAAAGGTGAAGGATGTTTTGAATTTGTTTCAGAAAATGTTTAACAAGCTCATGCAAGAGCATGCAGCAAAGTCAGAAACACTGGAGGCCAGTATGTTGGATTTGATATGTGTGTTAAGAGAATATTATTATCAACTATTGCTGAAAACATCAATAGAAAAAATAAATGTCTTGCTTACAAATTAATTTGTTCTAATTTTATTGAAATTGTTATGAATTTTGAAAGCAGATTATTTATATGCATTTAATGAATTTTATTGATGTTGGTGATGGTGTCTAATATTCATCCTACGTCACATTTGCCTTCTTCAAAGTTATAATACTTGAAGCCTAAAAATAATAACCGGCAATTTTAACGAGGGTGGTGGTTCATAATTCGCCACCATTAAATATCGTAAATATACATACGGTGACTGTCGATGAGTATTGTCACGTCTAAATCTCATCTGCTATGGTGCTTTGTTATAAAAAAAAAAAAAAACAAAAAAAGACTCGGCAATGTTGTAAAACTTTTAAACATACGTTAATATAATTAATAATTAATTATTTAGATTATATTTTAATAAAATTTATAAATTAATTTTAAATTTTATTATATTAATTAAAAATATTAATATATAATTTAAATTATTAATTATTAATTATATCATTTATTAATATTTACTAAAACCAATAAAGAAAAGATATTAATTCCGTCGTCATTTGGCTGCAGTATTCATTAGTATTATATTTTCTCACCGTCAATAACTTTTAGCAAATGAGAGCGAGAATATTGAGCCAGGCACAGTAAACAACGCATCCATAAAAACACAGATTGAAAGGATTAATTGTATCAACTGGCCTGAAGATGACTATGTTTCATGTTGCTGTTTATATTTTTAGCGCACTAGGGAAACGTTTTTGATATTAGCATTACCTAATTGTCTGCCCTTGACTTGATGACACTGAAAATAAAAATAAAAAATAATTTTTTTAAAAAAATAATCACATTTTATTTATAGTTTATTTATAAAAAAAAAATGATCACATTGTTTTTTCTTATTAATAAAATATATTTTAAATAAAATATTATCTATAACATTTTTGCTCCAACTTGAACACCCCTATGGTGAACAAAATTTGTTAAATTTAGGTTATTTGTGAGTATTTTCGTCAATATTTTATTTTATTTTATTGATTAATTTAATAAAAGAAAAATAGTGTAGATATTATTATTTTAAAAAAAAATCTCTAAAAAATATTTTAATTGTTTTGATAGATAATTAATTTATATTTTTGTAATTGAGAACCGGTTAGTGAAGCCCAGTTGAAATGCCAATTATAAACTAAATATTCTATTTCTAAGTAAACACATGGGCTATTTTGTCACATACAATCTGGCCATGTGTAATACGGCATGTCATATCTTTTGTTCTGATGGCCGCGATTAGCACATAATATACATGATAACTTTTGAGTTGGGCTACTTTTCTAGGCCTTTTTAAGTTTTAAAATCTAATACCAAGTAACCACTTTGATTTTAGTATACACATTATGCAAGCAAATACTTTGAAAATTTTAAGATGTTCAAGATATATGGATTTTCTCCTGCTCTATCTGCAGGTTCGTGTAGATTCTACTTAAATGATGTTGAATGTCCAAATGCAACAATCTATAAAGAAGTAATATCAAGGCAAGGCAAGGAGCAGCAGTAATGACACAAAATCAAATCAAGTAACACGATTTGCAACATCAATAGGTAAATACATTTGAATTTTTTTTTTTGACAAAATAACCTATTTATTTATAGTTAGAGGTAGAAATAAAACTAAATCTCAATTAAAATATTAATTTTTGGACTAAGTTATCCTTATACAATATTTAGCTTATGACATTTATCAAATATCGAAAAACTTGATGTTTGACAAAAAATATCAATCAAACATTGAGAATCTTGATATTTGATAGAAATTCTTGTCAAATATCGAGATTTTCGACATTTAATAAAAATTCTTACAAAATGTCAAGATTTAATACAAATTTTTACTAAATATCAAAAATTTTAACATTTAAAATGTCGAGATTTTTAATATTTGACAAGAAATTCTTATCAAACATTTGATAAAAGTTATTTTTTTGAAATTTAATAAAAATTTATTGTCCAAATGTCAAGAATATTAACATTTAAAATATTGAAATTCTTGATATTTAATAAAATTTTTTTTTATCAAATATCGAGATTCTCAATATTTGATAAAAATTATTGATTAAATATCGAAATTCTCGATATTTAATAAATAATTTTAATTAAACGTCGAGATTCTCAACGTTTTATAAAGATTATAAGTCAATTATTATATAAAAGATAATTTGATCTAAAAATTAATATTTTAATTGAGATTAAGTTTTATTTTTACTTAATTTTACCTTTTAACTATAAATAATATACATGGGCTAGTTTCTCAAAAAAAAAAAAGCCGGTACATTTGCCTGAGTTGCCTTGCCACGTAACTCATCGTTAGCCTATCTACCGGGATTCCTCAACACATTTAAAGATCAGTTGTACAAAAGCTTGCAATTGTTGTTCTTTCCAAGCACACAACCTGTCTTCAACTATTTTAGGATCTACTATCTCATCAAATTCATTATTTTCAATACGTTGCTTTACTGTATCAAGTGAAAGGAATTCATCCTTTCCAGTCAGAAGCTCGATTAGCAACATACCAAAACTATAAATACATCGCTCTTCTCTCTCCCATCAGATCACTATATACGTGGGTTTCGCCATCTGGAATAAATTCGGATTCTGAAAAATCACAGTTTGGCAACATTTTGTTCATCGAATAAGATATGTGATGACTGGATATCTTTAAAAATAATGTGGCGGCAGAATCCAATGTGACGATATGACACTGAAGTAGCCATTCCATTGCAATTTTTAACCTATGTGCCCATAGTAAAGGCTCAGAATGAGGCCCGTGAAGACAGTGAAGACGATCAGCAAGGGTGTCATGTTCCACAAATTCAAACACTAGTGTCGGAACTTCGGTCTCTAAGCAGCAACCGATCTACTTCAAAACATTTTTGTGGTTCTTTGTGAAGCAAATACTATGTTGTTGTCGGTTCTGTATAAAAACTTTGTACAATATGTCGTGATCATGTGCCATGGTTTGACGTCTATCATAGTTGTTTGTTGCTATATTGAGCTCTTTAGCAGAGAAATCACGGATTGGATTCCGTCTGCCTTCACAACATGGAATCAACTTTTCTAATAAAATTTTGCCTTCCCTCAAAAATGTTAGTGTTATCCTTTTCCTGATTCTTTCTTCTAAATAAGCAACTCATTTAATCTATTCACACCCATGAAATGCTCTTTTTCAATGGAACATATGAACATATGTAAAATGAGAAAAAAAAAACCCTTTATCCTAATAAAATGCGAACTGTAAATTGGAAGTAAATTCACATACAAGTATAACATGTTCAAGAAAAAAAGAATTATAAAATACACAGCAGCTGAGGTAGATAATTTACCTGTTAATGGACAACTCTGTCGGTGTCAAGGTGAAGAAAACGTTAAGAGGAGTTTGAGAGAGCTTTGTGGAATTGGCAGTTCTATGCAAAATTTGTAGTAGTGATAAGCAAATTAATATAACCAGAAACTTGGTTTCTTGCAAGTATAGAAGTCTTCCCAGTCAACCATCAATTATTGAATCTAATATTTTTTTCAATATTAGACCGCTATACGAGAATTTCCTTCAATAATGTGGAAATTGCCCATTCAATCATAACTATCCGTGTAGCTCTACAGTGAAAAAACTATGCCACTAGTGAATCAAGTTATTATAAGATTCTCAATTCTCAGGGAAATTTGGAATAATGAGCATAAATAGAGAGATTAAAGAACAGATAGATACATTTGCCTGAGTAGCTTTGCCACACACATCATCGTCGTTGGTCTCTCTTCCGGCGATTCATTGGTACATTTCAACATAAGTTGGTAAAAACCATGCAATTGCCGTTCTTTCCCATGACATGAACTGTCTTCAACGATTATAGGATCTAGTATCTCATTTAGTCTATTATTTTCAACATGTACCTCCATATACTCCAGCAAAAACCAACCATCAGCTTCGGCAACGCGGTTAGTACTACCGATTCTCTTCCCCGTCAAAAGCTCAAGTAGCAACACACCAAAACTAAAAACATCGCACTTCTCGTTGCAATCAGATGTAATCACGTATTCAGGTGCATAAAATCCCGCTGTTCCCATCAACTGACCATTTTTTTATGTGCGTTTTGCCTTCTGGAATATATTCGGACATTGAAAAATTAAACAGTTTGGCAACATTTTGCTCATCGAATAAAATATGTGATGGTTTGATATCTCTGAAGACAATAGGCCTGCGGAATCCAATGAGAAGATATGCCACTGCATTAGCTATCTCCATTGCAATCTTAAGCCTATATGCTAATAGTAAAGGCTCAAAATAAGTCCAGGACGACCGTGGATACGATCGGCAAGGGTGCCATATTCTGCGGATTCAAAAACTAGGGTGGGAATTTCAGTTTCTAAGCAACATCCGATCAACTTTAGAACATTTTTGTTACTCATTTGTGTTGGAAATACAATGTCATTATAATAACAAGGATATTCTGCCAAATTGATACGACGGTCCACATGCTAGTACATAATTGAAACAGGGCGGTTTTGCAGAAAACCTTCGTACAATTTATAGAGATGGTGTGCTGTAACAGTTGGATTTATTTCTCCAATACTGAACATTAAAATAATTATTTATGTAATTTTATAACTTAAATCAAATTAAATTATGTGATTAATGTCAAATATATTGGAGCATATTTGACTGATTCATAATTTATGATCATATTATATAATTGAGTCAGTTTATTATTACACTTATTATAATAGTATAATTTTATATAAATATAATCTTAGTGTATTTATTAATTTATGACTCATAATAAGATGAGTTACTTTTATTTATTATACAAGAGGAGGTCCTTACTCTCGTCATATATAGATTGGGTTGGCCTATTGAGCACAATAATTTTTGGACACAGGACAAAGAACAGAAATTCCTATCTCTTTCGTTTTGCTCTCTTATACCCCAATTTTAATTTTTCAAACTTGTTGATTTTGATCCAATTGATGTAATTGGAAGCTTGAAGACTGCAGACAACATCAAATGTATCTTTTGGTATGTTTTTAGCACTTGAATGATGTTGTTTTGTGTGTGTTATGAACAAATTGATTGTTTACTATTTTGCTGCGATTTGACTTGATTTATAAAGATTTTAAAACTCTAACAATTGGTATAGACAATTATTTCGTTTATAACCGTATTGAATTTCTTGTGTTTTTGGGTCATGAAGCGCAAATTTTTGAATTGATAAAATCTTTGATTTTGTTTATTTTTGATCGAATTTGAGGTAAATTGATAACATATTTGATTAGATCTATTGAAGTAAATCACAGGGACTTGTTTTTTTTTTTTTTCCAATTTCAAAGGCCAAATTAGGCGAGTCGGGTTAAAAACCTATTTTGAAACTCAGTTGTCCCAAATTATAGCAAGCGCAGAAGAAGGTAAAATATCACATAGGTCTTATGGTGAAATATCAATGAAGTCTATATCTTATTTAAATTAATTTTTGACATGTAAAATTTAAATATTTATGTTTTTGCTTAAATATTTTATTATCATTATGTTATGGACCATAATTATTGATATTTATAATTGTGTCCATTATTTTAGTTATTTTCACTTTAGTCCTAAAGTTTCTAGTTTCTTGCAATTTAGTCTAGAAACAATAATCCAACTTTATTGTTAAGTATAATAGACATAATGTTTATATATATATATATATATAGTTTAATGAAAAGGAAAAATTACAATTCAAAGTAACTATGTATCTGTCTGTCGTAGGACCAATCATAATAAATTATTTTGAATTTTGATTTGTCTTGTCCATTTATTGATAATGCTTAATAATTGTTGTGATGGATTACATATATATAATTTTTATCAAGATCTATATGGGTGGTGAGATTATTCTGTCAATAAATTATCACTTGGTAGAATGCTTGAGTTAATAAAGAAATTAGTTGTGTGTTTTGTACTGGAAATTTAGATTACCCTATCAGTAACAAGTCTTTTAGTCTTACATACAATTAGTTTGCTTTATTTTTAGTTGATATAATAAGAGAAGTGAAATTGAAAAATCTATTTTGATCGTATGATTTGTATTACATGTTCGAATTACCCTTTTCTGGTGATTCTTTAGCTGAAGATTTATTAACTTCTCCCCAATTAGCTTCCATAAAGACACTGACTGAGACTAATTATGAGGATTGACATGAGTCTATTTTAGTTCACTTGGCTATCACAAATAAGGATTTGACATTATGAAATGATCTACCTCCACCGCTTACAGATGATAGTTCTGTTTATGATAGAGCATACTAGAAGATATGGGATACTTCAAACATAATATGCCTAACTATGATGAAATACTTTATTGATAGATCTATTAAGGAGAGCATACTTAAAAGTGAGTATGCTAAGGATTTCTTAAATGTCGTTGGAAAAAGTTTTAAAAAGATAGATAAGGCTGAGAAGTCTAATTATATGATATTGTTCACTACTACCAGTTATGACGAGATTTCTAGAGTTAGAGAACATATCTTGAGATTGTCCAGCTATCATAGGAAACCGTTGGACATAAGTGTGTCACTGCTTGAAGATTTGCTTGTTTTTAAGATTTTGGAGTCTTTGCCGACTTAGTTTGCTAATATGAAAAGTAGTTATAACACAAAGAAAACGTCATGGATACTCAAACAAACTACAACCTTTCTTGTTCAAGAGGAGAAGAATTTGAAGAAGAATTGATCTCACATTGCCATGATAGTTGAGCAGGAAAGTGAGAATAGAAAGAAATATTTTTCAAAAAGTTTTAATAAAGCTTTTAAGAGGAAAAACTCTAAGAAAAATGCTTCTGTTTCTGGTTCTACATCTGCCACCAATTCTTGTATTGGCTTTTTAGAAGAATTTAAAAGAAAGTGCCACTTTTGTCATAAATATGGGCATAAAATAGTTTATTGTGCAAAATTCAAAGTTTGGTTAGAAAAGAAAGGTATAATACCTTTAGTCTTTATGTTCTTTGAATCCAACCTAATTAATATTTTTTCTAATACTTAGTGGTTAAATACTAGTGCGACCATTAATATAACGAATTCCTTACAGGAATTTAAACGCAGTAGAAAACCAAATGAACGAGAACTGATTGTACATATGGACAATGGAGTGAAAGTCAATGTGGAACTCATTGGAGTTGTTAGATTAAAGCTGGCACTTAGCTATGTTATTTATTAGATACGACATATATTCCTTCTGTTAGAAAAAACTTGATATCTGTATCTATTTTGGATAAATCTGGCTATACTTTTCATTTTGGTGACAAAAAAGTATATATGTTTTATAATGCTATACTTATTGGTTTTAACACTTTATATGGTGGCTTATATATGATTGATTTATCTCCTGATGTTATTCAATCATCTTGTACTGCTCATATTATAAATGTTAGCTCTTCATATGGTAAAGTGAATGAAAATTCCTCTATGTTGTAGCATAAACGTTTAGGTCACATTTCTAGACAGAGGATGCAAAGGCTTGTTGTAGATGATATTCTTCATGATCTAGATTTCTCTGATTTTGGCACTTATGTTAATTGTGTCAGAGGTAAGTTTACTACTAAAACCAAGAGAGATAGAATCGGAAGAAGTCAAGAGATTTTAGAGTTAATACATACTAACATTTGTGGGCCTTTTAATACTGCTACTATAGGAGGTTATAAATACTTCATCACGTTCATTGATGACTTTTCTCGTTATGGTCATATTAAACTTCTTGTTGAAAAGTCTGAGGCCTTTAATGCTTTCATAGTCTTTAAGGCTATGGTAGAACTGCAGAAATATAAGAAAATCAAGGCAGTCAAATTAGACAGAGGTGGTGAGTATTATAGGAGATATGATGAAACTGGGCATAATCTTAGACCTTTTGCTAGATATCTTTGAGAATGTGGTATAGATGCTCAATATACGATGCTTAGTACTTCTGAATAGAATGGAGTTGCAGAAAGAAGAAATCGCACCTTTCTTGATATAGTGCAATGTATGTTCAGTAACTCCACATTATTGATTTTTTTGTGGGGTGAAGCTTTAAAAACTGCAGCATACATTCTAAATCAAGTACCAAGCAAGTCAATTCCCAAAACTCCTTATGAATTATGGTCAGACAATAAACCCAGCTTACGTCATTTTCATATCTGAGGTTGCAAAGCAGAAGTGATGCCTTATATTCTGCTATCAAGAAAACTTAATCTGAAAACTGTTAGTGGTCATTTTATTAGCTATTGCATTGGCTTAAGAGGTTTTAGATTTTATTGTCATTCTCACACTACTAGAATCATTGAGTCTAACCATGCCATTTATTTTAAGGATGACCATGACAATGGAAGTTTTGAGCCTTGAAATATTTCTTTAAAAGAAAAACATGTGATTATGCCTATCCCATTTTTGTTTGTTCCTCTAATGGGATTACCATACGTTGAACATGTTGATAATTCTCCTCAAGAACCTAAAGCTCATCATGATTTAGATCCTATGGTTGTAGATCATAATTTTACTGATGTGCCATTGCGTAGATCTCAGAGGACCAAGAGATTTGCTATTTTTGATAACTATATAGTCTATTTGTAGGAACATAAATATGATGTTGGTATGTTCTTTAATCCTATTATATTTCTGGAGGCTACTTGTAGTTCATAATCCTCATCTTGGATACATGCATGCATGATGAGATGGCATCTATTGTTCATAACAATGTGTGGGATTTAGTTGAATTGTTAGATAAATACAGGCCAATAGGCTGCAAGTGGATTTTCAAAACCAATAAAAAATGCTAGAGGTCAGGTAGAAAGATAAAAAACTAGGTTTGTAGATAAGGGTTTTAGTCAGAAAGAATATATTGATTATAAAGAAACCTTCTCACCCGTTTCTACCAAGGACTCATTTTGTATTATTATGGCATTGGTAGCTCATTTTGATTTAAAGCTACATCAGATGGATGTCAAGACAATTTTTTTTTTTAATGGAAACTTATCTGAAGATATCTATATGGTTCAACCAGATGGTTTATGGAAACTAGCAAAGAACACATGGTATATAAATTGAATAAGTCTATTTATGGACTTAAACTGACATCTAGGCAATAATATTTAAAGTTTGATGAAATTGTCACCTATTATGGATTTTAGCAGAACATTGTTGATCAGTGTATATACTTCTAAGTGAGTGGGAGCAACTATATCTTTTTGGTGCTTTATGTTGATGATATTTTGCTTACAGCCAATGACACTCATTTTTTGCTTGAGACAAAACACATGTTGGCTTGTCATTTTGATATAAAGGATCTTGGTAAAGCTAATTATGTTTTAAGGATTGAAATCTTTCGTAACAGGCATACAGGTGTTCTTAGTTTGTCTTAGAAAATCTATATTAATCGTATTTTAAATAGGTTTAATATGCAATCCTGTACTCCTAGAAAAGTACAAATTATAAAAGGTGACACATTATCAAAATCACAATGTCCTTGAGATGACATTGAAAAGACTAAAATGCAACAAGTCCCTTATACTTCAATTGTCGGAAGTTTGATGTATGCTAAAGTTTAAACAAGCTTAGATATTGTTTTTCATGTGGGTGTAGTTAGTAGATACTTAAGTGATCCTAGTATCAGCCACTGGAAAATAGCGAAGAAAGTGTTAAGATATTTACAGAATACTAAAGATTTTATCTTAACATATTGGTGATCCAACATTCTTAACACAGTTGGATTTTCATATGCCGATCATGCAAGCTGTTTAGATGAAAAGAGATCTATTTTTGAATATATCTTTATGATGGCTGGTGGAGCTGTTTCATAGAAAAGTATCAAACAGACATTTACAACTTCATTGACTATGGAGGCAGAGTATGTAGCATGTTATGAAGCTACATGTCAATTTATTTGGCTGCAGAAATTTTTCTCAAGGCTGGATCTTGTGTTTTCCATTCTAAAGCCACTGAAGATCTATTGTGATAATTCTACTGTAGTTAATTTTTTTTAAAATACTTGAAGTTCCTCACATTTTAAACATATTGATATTAAGTATTTGTTTGTACGAGAGAAAGTTATTCAATCTTATGTTTTTATTGAGTATGTTGTTACAGAGCTTAATTTGGCTGATCCACTAATTAAAGGTCTAGGCCTTAAGGTTTTTCAAACACATGTGGCTCATATAGGATTAATAGAGTTTTCTGTTGTGTTTAATTAATAAGAGCTCTGGATTGTATGTAAATAAGCTACAACTATAATGAAAGTATGATTGTTTATACTTAATGCATGCATATTATAGTTTGTCATATATTACTGTTGTGTACACATTTTGTTATATATATATATATATATAACATTAAATCGTAAGGATATTGTGATTTAAGACATTTTGATTAGTCTTGGACATGATAGACTGAGAATTTAGGGTCTAGTCTCAGTATAGCTTCCTTTATTGTAATAGCGACATTTTGTGTTTATCTCATTTGATTGTAAGGAAGCAATGCAACTAAGAGATATTTTGTGAGATGCGTGGACCTTATGGAAATAAGTATTTTGATAGCTTTCTTTTGATATTTTCATGTCATATTTGCATACTACTATATTGTCAAGTAAATATAGTATCTTGTTATGTGTTGAACATCTTGCTGGTACCTGCATATTACTTGATATTATAAGCACATTATGAACTTGCTTTGTTTTAGGTGTTTGCTCACATTTGATTATATTGTTGAGTCACTTATAGGTTAATCTGATAACCTTATTTTTTAATGATACTGGAATTATTTATGTTGTCCAAGTGGGAGATTGTTGGATTTATTTCTCACATATTGTGGACTAACATAATCATTCATGTAATTTTATAATTTATCTTAAATTAAATTATATGACTAATGTCAAATATATTAGAGCATGTTTGATTGACTCATAATTTGTAATCATATTATGTAATTGAGTTAGTTTATGTTACACTCGTTATAGTAGTATCATTTTATACAAATATGATTTTAGTATATTTATTGATTTATGACTCATAATGGGATGAGTCATTTTTGTTTATTACACGGAAGGGGGTCCCACCTCTCGTCCTATATATATTGGGCTAGCCCATTGAGCACAATAATTTTTGGATACAAGGTAGAGAGCAAAAATTCTCCTCTCATTTGTTTCGCTCTCTCGTACCCCAATTTCAATTTTTCAAATTTGTTGATTTTGGTCCAATTAAAGTAATTAGAAGCTTAAAGACTACAAACAACATCAAATGACATCTTTTGGTATATTTTTAGCACTTGAATGATGTTGTTTTGTGTGTGTTATGAACAAATTGGTTGCTTACTGTTCTATTGCGATTTGGCTCGATTTATAGAGATTTTGAAACTCTAACAATAGCTAGATGTTGATCGAAGTTGTTCGTTACTATCTCGGACTCTTTAATACATAAACTACGAATTGGATTCCATTTACCATTATAAGAGGTAATAAGCTTTTCCATCAAAATTGCCTCATTCCTTAAAACTGTTGTGTTATCTTTCTTTTCTTGATTGTTTCTTCTCAATAATTGTAACACTCACTTTTCCTAACATATACTATGTAGTTATGTATATATAATGAGTTATATTTTTATAAGGGTAACTGTATAATATAGGCAATAATAGAATATTTTAATAATAAGTTATAATTTTAGGATAAAATAGATAAAAAGAATAAAGTTAGGGACTAAATTGAAATTATCCCAATAAGTATAAATTAAACCTAAATTGTATTTTAGGGTATTTGGTCAACTTGAGTATGCAAAAGCTATAAGAATAAGAAAGAGATAGAAGAAGAAGAAGAAAGAAGAAAAGAAAATGATAAAAATTAGTAAGTTATGTTTAATTTTTATATTTTATAAGTTAGTATGCTATTTTGTTACTTATGATTCAAAAAGGTAATTATAATTCTGCAATTAGATTAGAATGTTTAGACTTTATTTTTCTTTTTAAAATTTAAAATTTGAGATATTGTTTTGTGGGAGTAATAATAAAGGAAAATAAATATTTTGTAGAGTTACTATATGACAGTAGTTTAGTCCATGAATTTTGTAAAATTTTGTGTTTCGAATTTGACTAAATTGATTTAGGTGGATAAATTAGATATCATTAGGGTTATTATGAATTTTGTCTCATAAAAAAAAATTAAGTTTTCAATTTTTAATAATTTTTCAAAATTGACTCTAGTATATTGAAAAATACTTTGTTTTGTAGAATAGCTAAATGATGAAATTGTTTTAATTAAACAAATTGTCTTCAAAAATTATGATATTTTTTATATTTATTTATAATTGTATTTATTACATCATATTAAAATTTTAGGGTTAAATTATTTATTTTTGAATTGTTATGAAATTATGAATTAACATAGCTCACTGTTGATTTCTATTAGTAGAATTTAAAGATTTCAAAACAAAATTTATTTAAATGATTTATAGATGAATTTAGTCCCAAAATTTTTAATTCCTTACTTTCTATATGTTTATATTACGTCTACAAAATTATAGGATATTTGGACATGTATTATATTTTCTAAAAATCAAATATTTGGGATTACTCAGTATTATTTGTAACACTGTTATGATCAATGATCAAATTTATGATATGAAAAGAAGTAGTTTTAAGAGGATTTAGGGTTAATATTTTAACTTGATCTTATATTATATTTCTTAAATATTATGTTATGATTTCATAAGGAAATAACATTATTTAAGATAGAAGAAAAATCATTAAACAACATAAGGTTAGTTTTGGCGAGTTTATAAATAATAAGTTGTCAAATAGATTGTGTAATGTAAGTTATACTTCTAAAATCTAATGAGTTATATTGTGCTTTGTGGTAGTATATACGAGCCTTATGAATGCTAATATTTGATTATAGGTCAAAGTGTTTAAGCTAACTTCGTTATCATTGTCAAGAGGTAAGTATACTAGACTTTTTAAAAATAATCACAATAAACATATGTATGTATTTGATTGCATTTTTAATAGTATTTTTCAATTATATGTTATTATAAAAGTATTTATTTTCACATTATTATGTGTTTATGTAGTTGTGCATGATGATATGTTTATATATAATTGCTTATAAGTTATGTGCATTGATATTGAAATATGAACATGTGCATTGTGTTTTAAGTGATAAGAAGTAACTTTGTTTAGAAGTGTTCATAAAAGTTAAGATTTGTATATAGGGTATCGAATTTCATTACTTTCTTAATTGGCAATTTTAAGTTTATAAAGAGTTTTTATAAGTGTGGTTATTTCTTCGGGATTGGTGCATTGTTAAGTATTCCGCATGATATGGGAAAGATCTTTTGAGGTACTCTTGGATATAGTGGTCTTCACATTCGTGTGAAATGGTCTTTGTGCATGTATGAGGACTCACCACTGATTAAGGTATGGGAGTAACTCTTATCTTCGGGCATGAATGTTTATTGTTTTTAAAATCATATGCCTCATTTGTACTTACCCCACATACGGTATGTCATCAACGGTTGACATTGACTCAATCAGTGATAAGTGATAAGTGAAGGTCTACTAAGTAGTAATTGAATAGAGATATTCCTAGTAAATTTTGAAATAAACTTCCACAGTAGTTAAGTGTTATAGAAATTTTGAAATGATCATAGTTTTCAATTCATGTCATATCATGTGCACTCATTGTATATATGCATATATGTATTTTGTGTATATAAAAAAAATCAATATACTTACTGTGCTTAAAATTTATTATAATTTATTATAATTCCCAGATAATTAAAATTAAGCTCATAACAGATAGATTTGGCTGAGCAATTGTTGTTCATTGGTTCCATAAGATTTGAGACTTTCGCTGTTATTAAGTTTTACCAATTATTCAAAAAAATTATTTTTGTGATTAATGAATATTCATAAAAGTATATGAATTAAATTTTAACCCTTCCGCATAATTTAAGCTTGTAACTTTTAAGAAGAATCACACCTTAAACTCATTTGAATTTGGGGGCATTACAATAACGAACCCATCCTACCTATTCACATATCCATGAAATGCTTTTACTTGTAACTTATTTGTAACTTATAGGTAAAGGAAAAAAAAAAACAAACTATCCTCTATACAAATCAAACTAGGAATATATTCTTATAATAGTTGTATATTTATAAGCCAATATTTTGAGAGTTCATAGGTAAAACTAAGTAAAATTTTCATGCATACATAGACAGTTCCTAATCGGAGTTTTTATCAAATACATAGCCGTAATTAGTTGTCAACAAATAAGAATATAATTAACAAATAGATCTTGATCATACATGAATAAAAATGTATATATGTTTGACGATCTTTCAAGGTTTTGGTAAATTCAAAGGAGAGGAAATCCCAATGGTATATACTCATGTCAAATAAAAAAAATTAACAAAATGAAAACAGCATAGAAAGAAGATTTACCTGTGGCTGTGGTAAATTCAAGTATCAAGATAAAAAAAACACAAGAGTGAGTTTGAAGAGAGCTTTGAAATCGGCTGTTATGTCTAAAAACTGAAGTAGATCATCAAGATATGAAAACCAGAAAACGCGTTGCGTTTTCTTCTAGGTATGGGAGTCTTCCCAATCACATTAATTATTTGAATATATACTCAAGACATGATAGCATTCGGACGCGAGGAAATTTCCATCAATAACATGGAAATTGACCAGTCGATTCCGTGTGCATGCAGTCATGAGAACGGTAGCAACTTGTAACAAAAAAAAATCAAGAATAATAAGTAAAACAGAAACAAAAAAAAAAAAAAAAAAAAAAAGAGAAAAATCCACTCTTTATATTGTAGTAGTGCAGAAATATACTTATACAACAACTAGTGCATCGAGTAAATCATAAACACCAAAGCAACTGGAACTACATAATTAGCTTACATTACACACCATGCATGTATCTTAAAACTATAGCTAACCATGTTCTCCTATAAGAAAATGCAAAACAAGTCTCAAAACCAATTCATCAGCCATGGCGG
>JAXCLQ010000015.1:7357341-7367645 GCA_035584115.1 Cedrela odorata
ATATATATATATATATATATATATATATAGTTGAATAAGACAATGAAAGCAAAGCAAAATTCAGAGCAGAAAACAGAGAGTAATCAGCAGACCATACTGCATATGTAAGCACAGAATACACATACATGCTACAAACAAAACCAAACCCAGAAAAACAAAAACAAAAAAAGAAGCAAAATGAAAATAATTCAAAAGAAAACAGTATGAAGATTACCTTCAATAGAAGAATTTTGCTGCAAAGTTAGCAGAAACTGGTTCAGGCTCTCAGCGTTTACATAGAACAAGAAGCCAAAGCGAGAATTCATTTTTATAAGATCGCGGGAGAACCCATCAACAATCAGAACGTGACCCACCATTCCTTAGACGTGACAGATAAGGGTGAAACCAACAACTGGAATCCTGCGGCTAAGAATTCAAACTGGAATCCATCCCTCTCTTCGTCCACCTCTGATACAATTGCGTTTCTTATCCCCGATAAGTCTATCATTATCCTCGCCTGCGGTCCCCGCTTTTCTAGAACGCGTTTACTGATCTCTGGCGCAGAGTAAACTCGCTTAAATTCTGAGATTTTCGTCTGCAGTTTCTTAACAAAGTCGATTTTCGCTGGCGACAACAATTTATTTGCCGGAACTGAAAACGTCGGACCCGAATTAAAGAAATTATCGAGCTCCCTGTCGAACGAGCTCGCTAAATTCTTGAACGTGTTCACTCGATTCTTCATTAGCTGTAAATCAGCATCCGCCGAGTCACGCACCTCTCCCCAGCTCTTCGAGATGAACGAAAATGCGTTCGACGACGTTCGGTGCTTGCGTTTCATTGTCGATGGCTAGGGTTCTTTTCATTATTTTCTTTGAATTCTTTTATTTTCTTCTTACAGATTCGTTTTTCTCCGCGAAGGGAAATTTCACTGGAGAATACGAGAGAGTTTGATTTTGGGCGAGAGACACTGTTTGAGGGTATGATTTGTGATTTATTTTGTAAAACAAAGAAAATGACTTAACTGTTTTAGGATTGTAAGTTATAAATTTATTTATAACTTGAATTCTGTGTTTTGTGAATTTAATTTTTGTAAAATAACAAAGGGACACGATTTATGTTTGTATTTGTAAAACGAAAACGAAAATAAAATAAAAAAAAGGTTACCGAATAAGCTTTAACTTTTTTTTTTTATTGTTCTAAAAAATATAATAAGTTGTTATTTAATTAATTTTTATTTTTTTATTTTTTAAGTATTTCTTTTTTAAAATAAAAGTAAATAAGAAAAAAAAATTAGAAATTAAAAAAAAAAGAGAACGGGTGCTGTAGCACAAATTTTTGATTGATTTTTTTTAATTTTTAATTTATTTTTAATATAATTTTTATTTTTATTTAATAAAATTTATATAATTAATTTCTTTTTAATATCCATTTCAGTTTTTTTTATTAATTTTTAACTTTTTTATTTTTAAAATTTTATATAATAAATTAAAATTTTTAAATATAAATAATAAATGATGAAATTAATTTTTTATTTTTTTATTAAATTAAAAGCTTTTCAATGTTAGATTAATTGTAATAGAAAATTAAAATTTTAGAAAATTATGCTAAAAATTTTAATATTTTTTTAATTATAATTTAAAAATATAATTTTTAATTTTTTAATTTTTTATTAATAGTTTATTAAAATTTATAAATTTATGTAAATTGTATTATATTAAAATTTATTGTAAATAAATTTAAATTTATTAATTATTATTTATTATGAAAATTAAAAAAAATAAATAATTAATTAAAATTTAAAAGATAAAAAATACTGTAATATGTGTAATGTAGTTTTAAAATTTCAAATTTAAAATTTTCGAATTTAAGTGATTATAAAGACAAAATAAATAATTTAAAATTAAACTATTTGATAACATTATATTAGAATTAGTTAAAATTATAAACAAGAGGTCAAAAAAATTATTTTCAAAATTTTTTCTTTAAAAATTAAAACATGATAGGAATTTCATTTCCAACCTGATGTAATAAACGGGTTTAAATTAGTCTCCGTCCTCTCTCTAAACAGGTCGGGTCCCGCAGGCCGCCGTATCTACAAGGGTAATGGCAACCGTACTTGTAATATTGAAAAGTCTCAATTTATAAATTGAAAAAAAGACATACAAACTTTCTACACAAACCATTAAGGTATAACAGTATTGGTTAAACATAAGTATAAATCAATGCAACGTGGATCATGTGATAATCATATTGTAACATGACATCAGTTTGTTGATTTCTCTTATATATCTTAATTACAAGAAGATTTCTAATTAGAGTAGTATTACGTATATAAATTTTTATACAAATTCAAAAAAATTGGCATGATAATATTATATTATAGTTATATATTATTTATTTTTACGAGAATATATATATATATATATAGAATATATGACTATTTTAAAAAATAAAAAATAAATTATACAAACGTGTGATAATAATATAATATTATTGTCACAATTTATATAAATAAAATTTGTATATATATATATATATGTATATATATTTAATCTTAATTTTAATTATCAATTATTGCTTTAAATATTAAAAATTATACAGACCAAAGAAGCAATAGAATCAGAGAGGAAAGAAAAAGAGAAGAAGGAAAAAATAAAGGAGGGAGAGAGAAGAAGCAAAAATGGAGACCGAAGAAGCAATAAAAAGCAGAGGGAAAAGAGAAAGTGAAGAAGGAATGCCTTTTGTTCTATACACTACCTCCAACAGTTCTATTTTATCACTTAAAATCTAGCCATGTGTTATACTGATTACTGCATGCCATCTCTTTGTTCCGTTGGCAATGTTTAGAACATGATATAGGTGATCAGTTTTGAGTTGGGCTACTTTTCTGAGCTTTGCTTTCTTTGGGCTTACAGAATATCACGGTAAAGTAACCACTTCGATTTTCCAATACACATTGGGCAAGCAAATGATTTAACAATTTTATAAAAGCCTGCATAGGAATGATGCGAAGAATTTGCAAAATGGGCGAAGAACTGTAACTTTAAGATGTTCAAGATCTGTGGATTTATTCTTACTCTATCTGCACGAGCGTGTGGAGTGTACATATGAATGCCCAAACGCAACAATCTATAAAGAAAAAATATTATGGCAAGAAGCAGCAGTAACGATACAAAATCAAGTAACACGATTTGCAACATCAACAGCTAAATACATTTGCCTGAGTTTCTTGGCCACATCAACCATCGTTGGCCTATCTACCGGTGATTCCTCAATACATTTTAAGATAAGTTGTGCAAAAGCTAGCAGTTGCTGCTCTTTCCCAGCACACGACCTGTCTTCAACTATTATAGGATCTACTAGCTCATCAAATTCATTATTTTTGATATGTGTCCTCACAGTATGCATTGAAAAGTCATCGTTTGCAGTCACAAGCTCGATTAGCAACATACCAAAACAGAAAACATCGCTCTTCTCGTTGCATAAACCGGTTATAAGGTACTCAGGTGCATAATATCTTCTTTCTCCCATCATCTCACTAGTTACGTGGGTTTCGCCTTCTGGAATAAATTTGGACTCTGAGAAATCACAGAGTTTGACAACATTTTGTTCGTCGAAGAAAAAATGTGATAACTTGACATCTTTAAAAACAATGGGCCTGTGGAATCCAATGTGAAGATACGTCACTGTATTAGCTATCTCCGATGCAACTTTTAACCTATGTGCCCATAGTAAGGGCTTAGAATGAAGCGGGCGAAGACGGTGAAGACGATCAGCAAGGGTGTCATGTTCTACAGATTCAAACACTAGTGTGGGAACTTCAGTCTCTAAGCAACATCCGATCAACTTCAAAACATTTTTGTGCTTCATTTGTGAAGCAAATACAATGTTATTAAAGCATGATCGTTTTCCATAATAATTTCCGAACTTCATAACAGATACTGGACGGTTTTGTAGAAAACCTTTGTACAATGTGTAGCGATCATATGCAATGATTTGACGTCTATCGTAATTGTCTGTTCCTATCTCGAGCTCTTTAGCGGAGAAATCACGGATTGGATTTCGTTTACCATCAGAACATTTAATCAACTTTTTTAATAAAATTTTGCCATTCCTCATAGATGTTGTGTTATCCTTTTCCTGATTCTTTCTTCTGAATAAGCAACTCATGTCACCTATTCACAAATCCATGAAATGCGAACATATGAACATATATAACATGAGGGAATATATATATATATATATATCCTTGATGCAAATAAATCCTTCAAGATATGGATTATATGCGAACAGTAAGTTGGAAGTAAATTAACATGTAAATAGAACATGTTCAAGAAAAAAAAAAGAACTTAAAAATACAAAGCAGCTGAGGTAGGGAATTTACCTGTTGATGGACAATTCTGTGCGTATCAAGATCAAGAAAATGTGAAGACGGAGTTTGAGAGCGCTCTCTGGAATTGGCAGTTCTATGCCAAATTTGAAGCAGAACATAAACAAATTAATATAACCAGAAACTTGTTTTTTTGCAAGTATAGAAGTCTTCTCAGTCAACCATTAATAATCTTTTATTTAATAAAGAGAAATTTATAGTAATGAGAATAAGTTGTGCCACATACATCATTGTTGGCCTCTCTTCCGGCAATTCATTAACACATTCCAAAGCTTTATAGAATTTATTCATCCATTTCCATACCAGTACATAACCGAAACAGGGCGGTTCAGCAGAAAAGCTTTATACAATTTATAGCAATTTTATACTATAACTTGATGTTGATCAAAGTTGTTCGTTGCTATCTTGAGCTCTTTAGTAGAGAAACTACGAATTGGATTCCATTTACCATTACAAGAGGTAATAAGCTTTTCCAATGAAATTGCCCCATTCCTCAAAAATATTGTGGTATATTTATTTTCTTGATTGTTTATTCTCAATAATGAACTCATTCTACCAATTCACAAATCCATGAAATGCCTTTACTTGTAACTTCTAGGTGAAAAACAATCTATCCTCGATACAAGTCAAACTAGGGATATGTTCTTATAATGTTTGTAGATCTATATGCTAGCTATTATGAGAGTTCCTGGGTAAAACTGAAAGTAAAATGTTCATGCATACACAGACAGTTCCTGATCGGAGTTTTTATCAAATACAAAACTGTGATTAGTTGTTAACAAAAAAGAATACAATAAACAAATAGATCTTGATCATGCATCAATAAAAATGTATATATGTTGATGGATCTTTCAAAGTTCAGGTAAATTCAAAGGAGAGGAAATCGCAATTGTATATACTCATGTTAAACAAACAAAAACAATTTTATATAAAATAAAAAATGAAAAAAATAAAAACAGAAAAAACAGCTTAAAAAGAAGATTTACCTATGGATGCCAGGAATTCAGGTATCAAGATCGAGAAAACGCAAAAGTTAATTTGAAGAGAGCTCCGGAATCGGCTGTTATGTATAAAATTTGAAGATATGTTAACTAGAAAACGCGTTGTATTTTCTTATAGTTACATGGAAGTCGGCAATCAATTGTTGAATATATAATCAAAGACATGATAGCATTTGGCCGCGAGGAAACTTTCATCAACAAACGTTGGAATGCCCTTGTCGACTCTAAATAATTCCGTGTGCATGGTTTGAGTCATGAAAAAGGTTGTCAACTTGCGACAAAAATAATATATAAAACAGAATTAAATGGGAGAAAAATCCACTCTTTATATTTTAATAGTGCAGAATTATACTTATCCAGCAACTAGTACATCAAGCAAATCATAAACACCAAAGAACTACATATATCACACACCATACATGTGTCTTAAAACTGTAGCTAATAATTTTCTCCAATTAGAACATGCAAACCAGGTCTCCAAACCAATTCATCAGCCATGGTGGTTCCTCTCTCTAGCTTCCGAATTAGGCGAGCGATTGGCATAGCTACCACCAGAGCCACCGCCAGCAGAGTTCCCAGACCCATACCCGCCACCATGAGCACCACCACTCCCAGACCCATAACCATAGCCTGAGCCCGACCCCGACCCGGAACCAAACCCAAATCCAAATCCTCTTCCAAACCCATTAGGTGATCTTCCCGACCCTGACCCATAACCCCAGCCACTCCCTGGGCTTGAACCCCAGCCCCAATTGTAATCCCAGTTCGGCCCATGTCCCGAACCGGTTTCTCCTGAAGAAGAATCAGATGGCCCATTAGTTCCCATGGACATTTCAGGAGATGTTATTTTTTTCTCTCCAGCGTCAGAATTACCACCGTTGCCGACAACATTAAACGCAAAAGAAGCTTCAAAGAGGAAGAAGCAAAGTAGAATGAACTTGAAAATATGAACAGCGGTTTGCATTGTTGTTGTTAGTGGGTGTATTTGGAGTTGATGAGATATTTCTCTGTAGCGAGGCTTGTGAGTTTTGAAGTTATGAACTTGAAAAGAAAAAAAGTGGAAATTTATAGTGGTTACGATAATGATATGGCGACCCCTGATGGCCATTTACTTTTTAATGGTGCGCATGCCGGGATTATAGAATTTACCCATAAAGAAAGAAAGAGAGATTGATGATACGCACCACCGCCTCGCACTAAATTAATGTTAAACTTTGATTTGATGATTATGAGTGTTACTTTTTATCCATAAATGGACTCTTAAAACTTTCAAACCATACCTTAATCTCATATAGATATATGATTTTAATAGGAAGAGAGGAACTCTAAGTTTGAATAATTATATTCTTTCTTATGTTTTTAAGGTGGAATTTTCTATACAATTTCTTTTATCAATTATTTTAGTTATGAATTACTAATTTTGATTGTTTTAAGAACTTGAGGATACATGCACTAAAATTATTATTATCTAACAGTTTTCAGTTGTAGATATTTTGATAGAATTTTCTAGTTTACTCACAAAGAACATGTTTTCGGAATTGGAGGGAAACAGATGGAAAGGAAGTTTTAGTGGTAACATCTTTAACCGGCCATAACACATAGGACACGAGGCGACATAAGTATGCATACCAAACAGCACCTTTCTCTTTCTCCTGCATTATTTATTCGTGGGTTGAGTTGGAAGTTGCAAACACAAGAAAAAGGCTCTCTTCAAGTGGGTCGATTGCTAACTTTTGACTTAGTTCATTTGTTTTTATGAGATTTATGGATCTAATCCTTTCCTGAAAGTGACCTGATCTTCACACGTGCACATTCTTTTTCTGATAATGGAAATTTTTTAGTGTACGGACAAGATTTAACTGTTTTGCTCGTGAACCAGTCGAAAAATATCCGAGGATCTCATAGGTATTATGCATATGGACAACAATTTGACTTATTTTTATCATCTTTATCCAAATTGGTACGTGTATACCACCTTTTCCTAATATCAATTCAATTTTGATGTTAACTCCTGAAAATCTCTAGCATCAATTTGACAAGTTAATTAAGTGGAAAGGATAATAGGGTTTCATCTTTTAGTTTGTCTAGCAAAATATTTTTAACTGAAACAAGTGTTTTTAAATATTTGAACATACCCAAAACTCTTATCTCATCTCATACACAAATAAATTTTTTTTTTTTTTTAAAAAAATCTTCTTTCGAAAGTGCAAATCGACCTCTTAGTAGAAGTGGGCAATGGATGGTTTAGCTTAGTTTCAACTTGACAAAGTGGAATATAGTCCCAAAGTTTGAAGGTGCGAAGAATCGAGGGCACATAGTTGGTACTCCCTTGCTCAGAAATTCACATGCACCCCCACTCACAACTCTCATCTTAAAATATTCAAGCCTAAAATTAAAACAAAAGCCCAACCTTGTGGGGGTACTTTGCTTTCGATCCTGACCTAAATGCACCCATTGGATGATCACGTTGGTATTTTTTTTAATGTTGCCGGACAGCATTTGAAAAAATGGAATCCAATTCCATTTTTTAAAATAATAACTTGAGTATGCCTTGGCCCAACTCATGTGCAATATTGCAATAATATCTCAATAATTCTTTTGGTTTTAAAAACTTTCAATAATGCTTTAGTTGAAAATGTAAATATCTCTACAGTATTTGTCAGAGAAATTTATAAATACGAAGCTCTAATTATATATCTCTGTCTACTGTAGTTTATTTGACAAATCTATCCATGTAAAGAGAAATTGTATGAAGATTATTGGAGCTAAGCAGACAATACAAATGCGGAGCCTAATAAAATTTCATCGTAATTAGTATAAGTAGACAAAAACTTGAAACCCAAATGAAATTAAATAGTGGGATCGCAAATTGTAACTAAATGTTTTTCCTTTTTAACTTTACTCTTTCAAAAGATTCCTCAACCACTAATCCATTATTATACTTCATATATGATCACGTCTTAATCTATGAAAATTACAAAATAATTACAAAGATTAAAAAATATTTAATATGATATAGATTTGGACGTATTTTTAAATTGTATTTCTTCTGATTTGGAATATGGTTTAAAGTATACTAACTCACAATCTTTTTTTTTTTTTTTTAAATATTGCAAGTTGCATATAAAGTAAAGGGACTATTTGTTTATGAGCTTAAATTGCTTTAAAAAATAAATATAAATGCTTCATATCTTTTTTGATTTCATCATTTTCTTTCTTGACTTTTTTATTGGATTTCCTGTAGCCAATATGGTCATAGAGTTTTGTGTTACGTGCAACGTGGAATGGAGAAATGGATATTGTTGATGCGTACGTGGGAACATGAAAACGTAAAATTGAAGTTGACTGAGTAATTAGGAAGTGATTGTTAACTTATTTTCAGTAACTCTATGTAAGTGGTGATTTGTTAATAAAGAAGGCAGACTTTTATTCCAGTTATATCTCTTGCTTTCTCAAACTCTTCTTTCCCTCAAACTATTTCTTTCTTTCTCAAACTCTTTTCTTTCAAATTTTTCTCACAGACTAGTGCAGAATTCTTTGTTACGTATTAGTGGTATCAGAGTCAGTCGCAATCATAGATACCCATAGAAAAACTAATGCCGAATTTTGTAATGAAGTTCATGATGCCTTAGCATGACATGAGGCCAGCTTCAAGCTCACCGAACTTCAAGCTCTCAGAACCTCCCATAGCTCACATTCTACCCCTCCTGAAATCAATCCGTTTGCACATGAAAGCTCATCTCAATCCCATACTTTTAGGGCTCATTCAAGTGTCAACAATGACCACCAACATCTCAAGCTTTCCTTCCCATATTTTGATGGAACTAATTTAATCTGTTGGATTTATAAAGCCGAACAATGTTTTGAATTTAATAGCATCATGCCAACCCAACAGGTTCAACTTGCATCTTTCCATCTTGACGGCATCGCTCTCACACCGTTGGCTCACCAAGTTAAAAGGACCGCTTGCATGGGGTGAGTTTACAAAAGCCATTCTCGCTTACTTTGGACCTACAGATTACGAAGACTCTTCTGAAGCTTTAACTCATCTCAAACACACCTCCTCTTTCGCTGCGTATTAAAAAGCTTTCGAAAGCCTCTCTCATCAAGTCGACAGGTTCCCCGAAAGTTTCTTAATTGGTTGTTTTGTTGCAAGTATCCGTGATGACATCCGAATTGATGTCAAGCTAAAGCGGCCTTAAATGTTGACAGATGCAATCGAGATAGCTAGGTTGGTAAAAGAACGGAACCAGCTATAAAAGAAAACTATTTGATTCAACCAACCAACTCCAGCCACGGTCGTAGCACGAACGACTCCCACTCCAACCGTCGGGATACTTGAACCCCCTCCTGGCCAACGCAACAACCCCAGCTCAAGCCTACCATCAACCCCATTCCGTCGACTCATTAGTCAAGAAGCTCACAATTGATGACAAAAAGGCCTTTGTTATTATTGTGACAAAAAATTTATCGTCGACCACCGTTGTGAGAAACCCTAGTTGTTAATAATCGAGAACACCCCTCAAGCAAGCGAAGATGAAATGGAAAGATGTTTCAGGTGAGGATGCAACATAAAAGAATGAGTGGCGCTTCGCTAAAACTTACCCCAACTTCATTCATAAGAACAAGGATCCTTAAGGGGGAGGTACTGTTACATGCAACGTGGAACGAAGGAATAGATATTGTTGATGCGTACGTGGAAACATGGAAACGTGAAATTGAAATTTACTGAGTAGTTAGGAAGTGATTGTTAACTTATTTTCAGTAACCCTATATAAATGGTGCTTTGCTAATAAAGAAGGCAAACTTTTATTCCAATTTTTCCTCTTGCCTTCTCAAACTCTTCTCTCCCTCAAACTATCTCTTTCTTTCTCAAACTCTTTTCTTTCAAAATTTTCTCACGGTCTAATGCAGAATTCTTTGTTACGCATCAT
>JAXCLQ010000015.1:7367745-7392627 GCA_035584115.1 Cedrela odorata
TTTGCCCTGGTCCATGACAACGAAGAAACTTGAGTTGCAGATTTCGTCTTTTATCTCTTTCCTTCCTTTTATCTTCACGGTCTAATGCAGAATTCTTTGTTACGTATCATTTTGCCCTGGTCCATGACAACGAAGAAACTTGAGTTGCAGATTTCGTCTTTTATCTCTTTCCTTCCTTTTATCTTCATCTTCTTAAAATTAAGACACATCAATCTACAGTATCTTAATCTAGTTTCAATCCTTTTATGTTCTTGTAGTTGACTATGGGTGATCGGTGGCAACGAGTTCACCATGGTTGGTGGCGGTGACTACAATACTCACTGCAATGAGTTGACTATACGTGGCTCAGAATGGCAATGTGTGGCTTGGGACCGTTTGAGTGTGGCTGGTGCCGGCGACTTGGCCAAGGGTTGTTGTGGGTCTAGCCACGGTGGCTGTTGTTATTTGGCAATGGAGAGATGGAACGATGGAGATAGAGGAAAAAAAGAAAAAGAAAAAGATTATTTTTTATTTTAAAATTAAAAATTATTTAACAACATACATATCTATTTTTTAAGATTTCTGAATTTATTTGTGCTTATGTCACTCACAGAATGGTCATACAATCTATTTTATCCTTAGTTATTAAAAAAAATATTAATATATGACATAATTAATAATAAATAATTTGTTAAAATCATAAAATTATAATTGTTTAAAATGGGTATTATAATTTTTCTATATTCTAACTAACGAGAACTTATTCTATTAACAAGTGTACTAGATAAGAAGGTTTTAACATACAAACTCTTGAATTGAGGATTAGAGATTTTTGGCTTAATTCTTCAAGAACCGGCCCACACACACACACACACACACACACACACACACACACATATATATATATATATATAATTATCTAATTAACACTAAACTCAAACAAACAAGCAAAATCAAAATAAAAAAATTTTAATGAGTTTTTAAAATTTCATTATGAACGTTTTTATTCTTATTTTTTTAAAAATATATAATTTACAAAGCAATAAAGCTATTAACAGTTATATCCATGATAAAGCTATAATTTAGTAATAGTTTTAATAGAAAATACTTATTTCTGTTATTAGCCATTGTAATTATAAAACTCATTGGACGCCATGGAAAATTCATTTTATTTAACAAGAGGATCCGATTGTTTGTTGGAATTGCCTTTACATTTGGATCCTTTATAACAGGAGATAATGAAAGACATTTTCTTATATTATAATTTCCCTGCAACGACGTCGGATGCAAAGGCCACCAGAACAATGCTGAGGATCTGCAGCACCTTGATACCATTCACCATTTCTTCGACATCGAACTCTCAAAAACTACCCATTCCCATGGTTGTTATATATAGCTCCACATTTTCTAGTTGAATAAAGTTTTTATAGATCTTCATAGCATTGACAAGTATTCTATCAATGGTAACATGTAAATTTTCAGAAAATTTCCAAGGATTGGCTAGAATGCATGAGAGAACATAACATGAGGCATGAAATATGAAGTATTTAAGATGGAGATATGGTATTGGTCTTGAGTTAATGATGCTTATGAAGCAACATCAGTGCTTTCATCCAAAACATTGATTTCAATGAAATTTCATAGCAAATACTGATCCCCCACATTTTTTTAGTGTGGGTGACAAAATCTTGATCATTTTTATTGAAAACACTGTTGTTACCACATTCCAGCATTCAGAAATCTAAGTTTGATATTAAAACTCAACTATTTGAATTAAAAGACTAATTTATTGATAAAATAACCTGTTTATTTTATTAACTCATAGATCATCTCTACTAGTTAACATACTCAAGGAAACAAAAAGAAAAGTTACCTAAAAAATAAATTAAGTCCACGAACTTATTACATCACATGTGAAAATCTCCATCCAGTACTTAATTAAGCCATAAAGGGATCAAATTGTGTAATAGGGTAACAAACAAGAGGAACTGCCATTGCGCCAGCAAATCCTAGCCCTACATTTATATCAATTTTATCTCCACCCTTGATTTTCCAATCAAAGCATTGCACCAAGGCTCCAATCGTTGCATGCATCACTGTATAAGCATGCGCAACACCAGAACATCCTCTCCTTCCTCCACCAAATGGAATGTAATTGAAATCCTGGCCCTTCAGTTCCATCTGATGATGATATTGACCATAGTTCTCATCGAAGTTGACCACAAATCTTTCTGGTATAAATTCGTTCGGTTCCTTCCATATTTCTGGATCCCGCATGATGGCATGTGCATTTATTAGGGTTTTAGTCTTCGCCTTTATATCATAGCCGTTGATTTTGCAATTAGCGGTGCATTCTCTATGAATTAAGGAGCCTGGAGGATGCATTCTGAGAGATTCTTTCACCACTGCTTGCAAATAAGGGAGTTTTGAAACGTCAGATTCTTTGATCAGCCTGGTCGATCCCACAATTGACTTGATTTCATCTCTTATCTTCTTGAAAACATTGGGATGGTTGATGAGTTGTGCCATGGCCCATTGCACGGCAGCTGATGTACTATCAACACTTGCTGTAAATAGTTCCTATCATGTAGATCGTAAAACTTTATTAGAAATTAGTTATTTATTTTAGGATAAAAATGTTTAGCATGGCAGATTAATGATCAAATATACAATAATTAGTTATATGAGATTATATACATATATAGCATGGAGTAATACTAGAAAAAGGAAACAGAATTAAAGATCGGAAATTATGCAAAATAGCTTTGTTAAATTTTTGCATTTAATTTTAACACTTGAAAAATTATCTATATAGGGATCTGTACATACTTTCAATATATTTTTTATGTACAACAAAGGATATAACTAATCAAAAATCATCTTACAGTCCTAATTTGACCTGGTAAATGTATGGTAGTAAAATGAACAAATGGTTCATGATAGATGTGTAATGATCTATAACCTCAAACATCAAACATCTTAGATTCGACTTGGGGAATAGAAATAATTGAAATGAAAAATTTTATGTGGGTGTTTACCCCTCAAGTGAGGATGGAAAGTAAAATTTCTACTTGCACACTGGCGAAAAAAAGAGTATAGAATCATAAAGTTAAAAAGCATGCATAAATTATTAATTAAGAATCACGAGTCCAGATTTTCTCATAATACAAAGAATTATGGTGAAAAACAACTCAAGATTCATTAGCTGAATTATCTGGACTCTGATTCTTATCACAAAAATCTTAATTTCTTAAGCAAAGATGTAATTTCTATAATTAATATCTACTTTAAAGAAATTAAAGACTCACTAAGAGGAAATGCTTGATCTGATTTCTTGTTAACTTCACTTCTGCATCTGTGTCTCTGTATGTCTCCAACAAAATATCCATCAGATCTTTATCTGCATTTTCACGATCGTTCATTTCATTGTCTTCATAATCCTTTATGATCTCTTCCAGAAGTGCATCATATCGCCAAAGTGCTTCTCTAAGATTTTTTCCATTTCCAAAGAGGTCTATCTTTTTTAGAAAACCAAACAATTCGTTAATACCAAACTTGCCCGCTAGCTCCATAATTTCCACAATCAATTTCCTCATCCTCTTAGCTTCATCAGCATTTTCCGAGAACTTCTTGCTCATAGTCATTCTGAATGTCATATTATTTGCCATCGCCGATAACTCCAGCCCCAAATCACAAGCTTCTCCTTCACTAGAGCTCTTCATTAGTGATTTCAAGAGTCTTTCAATTTCTTGCTCTCTTATACGGTTGAACCGATCCAGCTGAGCTCCGGCAAGAAGTTTAGTGGCGCAGAGCTTTTTCATGAATCTCCAGTATGCACCATAAGGGCCAGTTACAAAACCAGTACCTTTGTATATGTTGTATTCACTAGGACCAGATTCATACCTAGAGGCAAAATTAATATCATGCTTGTTAAAGATTTCTTTTGCTACGGTGGAATTGGAAACGACAACAAATGTCGATGCACCAATGCGTATTCGCATGAGAGGGCCATAACGGTTAGCTAGGGTTTGCAGGGACTCTGGTAATTTGGAGCTTAGTAGATAAAGGTGACCAATGATTGGTAGAGCCGGTGGGCTTGGTGGTAAGATGTTGGCTTGAGATTTTGAGAATGATTTGATGAACCAACGCACAATAAGGAAAGAAATTATCGACATGAAGATGGTGAAGCCATCGGATATGACTTGATTAACACTCGAGGCCATAGCAACTTCTAGTATATGGCATATGAGGGAGAGATTTTTCCTTTTATATGAAGTAGGCTTGCAAGAAAACTTCCGATGGAGATTATATACTGGGTGTGTGAAATAACTTTCCTGTATAATAAGGAAAACAAGGTTATTTTTTATCTAAGTTTTTATTTTAGTAAATCTTATCCCTAAATCTATAACTGATTAATTAATAGAAATTAATATAAAAAAGCAAATAAATTTTTATTACACAAATGGTTATGTACATGTTAAAAGATAGGTAATTTTGGATAAGACAAAAATTCAATGCAAGAAAATGAATTCCTAGTTGTTTTGTGATAGTTTGTAGCTGTAGACTTACAACACTCCCTAGATGGAGTCTAGGAAACAACATGCACGATTGATTTGAATACAATTTTCTTGAGTAACTTGAAATTTCTTAAGACCTTGAGTTGCGGGTAAACCTAGGATATTGCTTGAAGGAAACAGATACAATTGGCTGGATTGCTTCGTTGTCCTGGAGTTGCCGGTAAACTATGGTTAGCTGGTTGTACTAATTTGTTAATATATAAATATTAGCTTTGATCGCAGACAAAAGATGTTTCTTTTTAGTTCATTCGTACAAAAGATTCTGAATCAATCGTGTGTTCCATTTGAGTTATGCGTTGACTGACTTTGATTCCCTAGAACAGCTGCTCGTAGGTGTCAATACTTGATTGTTTGCGATGTCAACTATTAATTGGTGTAAATATTAGTACCTAAACTAAGACATACAACAATGTATTTATACATCACTAATGCTCAATATTTTAAATTTGTATAATAAATTGATGAATGATACATCATTTAATATGATTATTTAATATACAAACGGGAACCAACAGATGGGAACCGTAAAGATTTTGAGGGACAAGTAATCTCTGTGAAGAGCGTTCCTTTCTTCATTATTTGGTACAGCATGCATGTGCCATGAACTGATACATACATGCATCGCGTCTCTCAATAATCACTGAATAAACCAATTAATAATTTAATTGCCTCAAATTATTTTTAAATCTCACCTGCCCCTATATTTTTCAACTTCCTTTTAGTTTGTGCAGTACCAAACATGCATGCAATGAACATGTTCCGATTTTCGTTACTATTTTTTGATGGATTTGTACAAATAATAAGTCTTCGCCAATTGTAAATCATGGCTTTTATATAAATCCTACTTTATTTCATTATTTAATACATGTATTTACTCTATGCACTTACATTATTTGTGATTGGCCTAATGTGCCAGCCAGTCGTGTCTTGATTCCTCCCATACAGATTAATTTAACTCAAAATGATCAATACTATATAATTTCAAAGTGTAATTCTCAATTTATTGTTTAATATAAGAGTTGTACAAATAATTATTTTAAACAATTAAACAAATGATATTAATATTTGATTCTATGTATGGTAGCAATCGTATTGAAAAACTATTTCTTTAAACTGTCGACAAATTTTACATAATTCAAATTGTGAAATATTTTGATCTCATAGTTGAGGCCTATGCCTGATTTGACTTTTGTTCAACACTAAAATGATAAAGAAATAAGAGAACCTAGAGCAGACTTACCCGGCCTCCTAAATGAAGAGAGTTATATAAGATATTTAAGGTCTGTTGGTGTATATACACACATCTTCTACATTTCATTTGTGAATCTAAGGAAATAAAATTAAAGCGGTATTTCCACGTACCTCTAATGAAATATGGTGAAATCATATATATATATATATATATATATATGCAAAAAAAATTTAAAATTAACAGATAGTACCCTTCAATAGTAATATCGTTATATTCAACTATTAGTTAACTAATTAAAATAATAAAATGATAAAAATAATTTTATGTGTATAATTTTTATATATTAGTAGTATTTTTTAAATATTTCCGTTAAGATTTAGAAAATAAAAAAAAATCTCAAAAAGTCATTTTTTAATTTTTGACATCAAATTTAATTTGATAAACATATATTGTATTGTTAAGTTGTAATTATTAATATAAAATAAAATCATTAAATATTAAATATATAAATAAATATGTGATTGATTGATAAATATGAATTTATAAATTAAATATTTTACATGTTATGTTTTTAAAATTGAACAAAAATATAAGAATTATTAATATAAAATCTAAGAAAAGTTATTGTGATATATAATGTTTTTCAAATAATTCTCAAATATACAAAAATTATTTTATTTTTAAATTTATTGAATATGTACAATAAATTAGCTGCTAATTTATATATGTTTATTAAATTAAATTAAATTAGATGTCAAAATTAGAAAATGACTTTCATGAATATTTTTTGTTAATTTTCTAAATCTCAGAAGAAGTATGTAAATGATTCTAATAATATATAAAATTTATACACATAAAATTATTTTAATTATTTCATTATTTTGGTTAGTCAAATATGACGGTATTACTAATGATGGTACTATTATTAATTTTAAGAAAACTTACATTTACGTTTAACTTTGCCAAACCTCGGGAAAGTATGTAACCTCTAAACTCGAAAATCGAAATAGAACTCGAAAATCTAAATGTATACGCGGTGCAATCATGACATGATTTGTTGATGAGTATAATTAAGTGTTGAATTACCAAATACAACTACATATAAAATAGTATTATTATTGATAAAAATCAAATGAAAATCATAAAATTTTTGAAGATTCTTTTTGATATTCACGATAATTTTTAAAAATTTATTGGATGACTTAAAAAAATTAAAATAACCAACTAAATTAATCATTTATGAAAAATGAATCTCACAATTATGTTAATATTCTTAGTGTTTAATTCTTCTTTACATATATAAACTTTATTAGGTGAAAATTACACATATAATAAGACAGATATCAAAAGCTTAATTAAAATTAAATACATAAAATTAAGAGCTTAATTATAATTAAATCTATCAAATTAAAGTTTAGTCAATCCAAACTCTTTATACAAAAAAAGAGAGTATATTATCATAATTATGGCATTTTTATCATTCACATTTCTACATAAATAAAATTATTATAAAATTCGAATAATATAGTTTTATAATATATATATATATATATTATTTTCAACCATTCCAAAAACAAAAGGCTCCATTATTTCAATGTTCATGCTAATGACTAGAAAAAGTTTAAATTTAAAGTTGGCTGAATAGTCAAGTCATAGTTTGTTCTCACGAGATTGGGGTTTTCAGTTTTTATGGACACTTCTCCCTACTTAGCTAATTAGTTAGAAGTATATTTTTCTTATTGAAATGGGCACCATTCAATTGGACAGACATTTGAACTTTATTATAACACAACTTTATATAATTCAAACAAACTGTACATAAATCTAATTATTAATGTCAGTAATTATATATGGATCATGAAGTTGGATGACATTATTATAATACATTATTACATTGGTGTAATTATGCTTAAAAATAATTGAGCAAAATTAAAAGAAAAAACAATCACATTAGTTTCACCAACTTATTGCCACATGTAAAATGTAAACTCCACTTCTTAAGCCTAGCTAAAGCCTAAGAGGGATCAAAACGTGTGATAGGGTAACAAATAAGAGGCAGTGTCATTTCCCCTGAAAATTCTGACCCTATATTTGTATCAACGTCTTCTTTACCTTTGATTTTCCAATCGAAGCACTGAACTAAGGCTCCAATTGTCGTCTGCATCACTAGATTAGCATGTGTAGTACCTACACATCCTCTTCTTCCACCACCAAATGGAATGTAATGAAAATCCTGACCCTTCATTCCCATCTGATGATGTCGATCATTGTTCACATTGGAGTTAATCAGAAATCTCTGTGGTAGAAATTCGTCTGGATCTTTCCATGCATCTGGATCCCGCATGATTGCATATGCATTTATTAGGGCTTTAGTCTTCGCCTTTATATCAAAACCATTGATCTTGCAATCTCTGACGCATTCTCTATGTATGATGGAGCCTAGTGGGTGTAATCTCATGGTTTCCTTTAAAATTGCTTGCAAGAATTGGAGTTTTGGGACGTCCGATTCTTTGACCAACCTCGTCTTCAACCCCACACCTGAATCAATTTCCTCTCTAAGTTTCTTAAACATATCAGGACGGTTGATCAGCTCTGCCATAGCCCAGTGAATGGTGTTTGATATACCATCAACGCTCGCCAAAAATAGTTCCTATATATCAGTTGAAAATTAAGATAAAAAGTTTAGGAATTGCTTGCTCAGTTCTGCTAAGTGTTTGCAAATGTACATGAAATGAAATTTAAGTACTCACCAGGACGAAATACTTGATCTGATTTCTTGTTAACTTGACTTCAGCATTTGTGTCTCTGTAAGTCTCCAACAAAATGCGCATAAGATCTCTATCTTCGTTTTCTCTTCCGTGAATTCCATTGTTGTCTTCATATTCCTTCATTATCTGCTCCACAAGTCCGTCATAACGCCGAAGTACTTCCTTAAGCTTTTTTCCGTCGCCAAAGAGATCCATCTTTGTGAGAAAACGAAGCACTTTACCAACACCAAGTTTGGCCGCGAGCGTCATCATCTCCACTACCAACTTTCTCATTCTTTTAGCTTCCTCAGCATTTTCCGAAAATCTCTTGCTGATAATCATTCTAAATATCACATTGTTCGTCATGTCAGCTAACTCCGTTCCCAAATTACAAGGCTCTCCTTCTCTAGAACTCTTCATCAGTGACTTCAAAAGTTTTACAATTTCTTGCTCTCGTATTTTGTTGAACCGATCAATCTGGGTTCCAGCAAAAAGTGTAGTCGTGCAGAGCTTTTTCATGAATTGCCAGTGAACACCGTAAGGGGCAGTCATAAAACCAGAACCACTGTAAATGTTGTATTCACTGGGACAAGGTTCATACCTAGAGGCAAAATCAATATCATGGAATTTAAAGATTTCTTCGGCAACGGCGGCATTGGAAACGACAACAAATGTCGATGCACCAATACGTATTTGCATGAGGGGGCCATAGCGAAGAGATAGGGTTTGCAAGGAATCCGGTAATTTAGAGCTCAGAAGATACTGGTGACCGATGATGGGTAGAGCCGGTGGACTTGGTGGAAACACATTTGCTTCATATTTTGTGATTGTTTTGATAAGCCAACGTATGATAAACAATGAAATTAAAGAAATGAAGAACGGGAAGCAATAGACTTCCATTAGAGTAACAGTTGAGGCCATAACTGGTTTATGGCAAACGCTGCAAGAGACTTCCGAACCAATGTATATCACCGTAGCACTAAACGTTTTGTAAATGTATAAAAATATGATTGTATCTGATGGATCGATCCATTTTTTGTTAGAATCTTGTCACTTAATGTGAAGCCAAATGAGTGGGGTTCGGTGCCGCCCTATTAGCATATAATAAATAAAAGATATAGATTATATTATGTTAATATAATATATATATATATAAAATAAAATAATCATTATTTTACTATATATATATATATTATATTATATTATATTATATTATATTATATTATATTATATTAGATATATATTTTATTTATTATACTCTAATGGGGCGGCTGGCACCAAAATAGCCGCCCCATTGACTTCACACTTAAAGGGTTGGAAAAACGTTGAAAGAATCCAAATACATGTGTAGTAGTGTGACTATTCAATATTTCTAGTTGGTCTGATCAATTGTGGTTGTTTAATTATAAACTACTGACTTGCATCGCGACCTAGGACATTGAGCTGAGGCAGTGCAAAATAGAATTAAAATTCAAGTACAATGTTTGAGTTATTTAATTTTCTAGACCTTGAGTTGCGGGTAAACCCTTCCTGGCTAGATTAGCTGGAAGGGAACAACGATAATTGGTTTAATCATATAGTTTGTTCATTCAATCTGGACAATTTGACTTCTTAATTAGTTTCCTTAGGTCTACCTGGACTTGCGGGTTAAGATATGTTAATCAGCTGGTATACCAATCTATAACACGAGCTCCTCGAAGTGCAATAATAATTTATCGATCTTTACTAATGCGATACGACGTTTTTCTTGATGGAAAACAAACAAATTATTTATTTTGATCGCTGATACTAGTGGTAATTATTAAAATGTTCGGGACTATTTATTTATAACATATAATAAAATTATTTATTTACAACATATAATAAAACTCACTTACAATTATTATGAAAATATAAAATTTTACATTCTATACAAATATAGGTAGTGTTTCCTATCATATAAGCACAATAATAAAGTAAGAGCACAATAATAAAGTAAGAGATTTTATCTTCCATATAATCACAATAATATATAATAAAAATAAAAATGATAACATACAGATTGACGTAAAAAATCTCAAATTAATTGAAATGAAAAATCACGGATAAAGTAGAAGAATTTACTATAAAATATGATTACAACTTCTCTTTAAGTATAAGGAGAGTATAATTACAGAACACTCTCTCAAATTACTTCTCTTTAAATATAAGGAGAGTACAATTGTAGAATACTCTCTCAAGTTGAGAAGTTAAGAGATTAAGAGGATTTGAGAAAGGGATGAAAAAAGACGAAAATGAATGAAATGAAACCTCTTAATTATAAGAAAATTTCATTCACTATTTATAATAAAATTATTATTATTTTATTATATAAATTATATTAATATAATATAATATATATTTTTTATTTATTATATTTTAATAGGGCAGCACCGAAAGTAGCCGCCCTACTCGCTTTGACTTCACATTCTTCTACTTGAAGATTTGATTGAAAATCAATCACATCTCTACACAAATCATTTTATCTTGTCATTTCATATTGCTTACGTTTTTACTAAACCATAAGAAGATCGACACCATTTGAACTTGTTAATATTGATTGGCTTAGTGAAACATCTGCTAGGTTATCCTTGGTATGTATTTTCTGCATGTCTACACTTCCATTTTCTACTACTTCACGAACAAAATGATATTGAACACCTATATGTTTTGTTCTGAAATGAAAGGCTGGATTCCTTGCGATGCGCAAGACACTCTGACTGTCACAAAATAAATACATCTTTTTTTTTTATTGTGCCTGAGTTCCTCCATGATCTTTTTAACCCAGATTGCTTCCTTGCATACTTGTGTAGTTGCCTTGTATTCTTCTTCTGTTATAGATAATTTTACCACACTTTGCAGTTTTGAAACCCAGCTTATAGCTTCTTCTGCAATAGTAAACATATAACCAGTAGTGGATTTTCTTTTATCAAGGTCACTTGCATAATCTGAATCTGCGTAGTCTCTAACAATACATTCTGATCCTCCATAATATAAAGCAATATCTGAGGTCTCATTCACATATCTCGGGATCCTTTTCACAGCATTCCAATGCTTTCTGCCAATATTCGCTATAAACCGACTGACTGCTCCCATTACTAGTACAATATCCCATCTTATATATATCATGGTGAACATTAAGCTTTCCACTGTCGATGCATATGGTACTCGAGACATTTTCATCCTCTCCACTTCATTGGTATGACACATTATAGAGGATAATTTGTAATTTACAGGAAGAGAGGTAGAAATTGGCTTACAATCTTGCATGTTGAAGCGTCGTAAGATTTTCTTTAAATAATTTTTCTAGGAAAGCCAAATCTTTTTTTTTTTTCAGTCTCGGAGAATTTGCATCCCTAGAATCTTGTTTGCTGGTCCTAAATCCTTCATGTCCTAATTAATTGTGCCTTCAATTTTTGGACTCGATCTTTGTTGGGGTCTGCTACCAACATATCGTCCATATACAACAGTAAAATGATGAAATCATTATCCTCGAACCTCTTGAAATACGCACAATGGTCAGAATTCAATCTGTTGTATTCAAGGCTAATAATGCAGGAATTAAATCTATTGTACCAACACTTTGACGCCTGTTTGAGACCGTACAGAGATTTAGTTAACTTGCAAACCAAGTTTTTTTTATCTTGTTTTTCAAAACCCTTTGGCTAGAGCATATAAATTTCTTCATCAATTTCTCCATGAAGAAATGCAGTCTTTACATTTAACTGTTCTAAATGTAAATCAAATATAGCATACATAGTCAGGACTACTCTGACTATCGTAAGTCGTACTACAGGTGAAAATATCTCATTAAAATAAATGTCTTCTTCTAAGCATATCCTTTAACCATCAATCTTGCACGATACCACTCCACCTGATCATCGTTATTCCGCTTGATCTTGTAAACCCATTTATTTCCAATAGCCTTCCTTCCGTGTGGTAGTGGCACAAGATCACAAGTCTTATTCTTATGAAGAGCTATAATTTCTTCTTACATTGCTGTTATCCACAGATGTGCATCCGAGCTATTCATTGCCTCTTGAAAAGTTGATGGCTCTCATCCTCTGTTAAAAGACAGTATGCAACATTGCCCTCCATAATATATTCTGATTGCCAAGACGATGTTCTTTTCTCATGAGTTGATCGTCAAACTTCTGAAACTTTAGACTCAACTGATCCTTCTTCGTGCTTCGGTATTACTTTAGAAGAATCTGATTTTTCCTCCACTTGAATTAAAGTAGTCTCTGGTTTCTCTTTTTCAGTGCTATCCCTATGCAGCTTGTTTTCTGCAAATATGACATATTTGCTTATGACAAGCTTGTGGGCAGTGTGGAGTCCCACAAGCGATACCCATTTACTCCATCAGCATATCCTAAGAATACATATTTCTTAGATTTTAGATCCAACTTCGTTGTTTCTTGGGAAATGTACATCACGTACAAAAGACTTTCAAATGTATGAGGTTTGAGTAGTCAGCCAGTTTTCCAGTTCACATCTCCATCGGTGTCTTTAACTCAATCACCGTTAATGATGACCAATTTATCAAGTAACAGGTAATACTAATAGTTTCAACCCAATAAGACTTGGGTAATTTTGTTGTTCTTAACATTGCCCTTGTCCTTTCCAATAAGGTTCTGTTCACTCGCTCTGCTACTCTATTCTGTTGAAGAGTGTATACCGTAGTGAATTGCTTTTTGATTTCTTCTTGCTGACAAAATGCATCATTGGCAAATTCTCCTTTATTATCCGTCCTTAGACACTTGATCCTTTTCCCGAATTCAAGTTCTAGCCGCGCTTTGAAGACTTTGAAGACTTCAAATACATCTCCATTCTTTTTGATTGGATACACCTAACATCTCCTAGAATAGTCATCAATAAGTGACACAAAATACTTTGCTCTTCCTAGGGACGTAATCAATGCTTGCCAAACATTCGAGTGAATTAACTCTAGAATACCTTTACTTCTAGAATTGGATGTGCTGAACTTCAATATATGCTGCTTACTAATAACACACTGTTCACAAAATGGTAGAGACACCATTTTGAGTCCAGGAAGTAACTTCAATTCTAAAAGAATCTTCAAACCTCGTTCTAACATATGTCCGAGCTTTCGATGCCATATCATCGTTGATTCTTCTTCACAACTTGAAGATGAGACCGATGCCTCCACTTCTAGCAATGTTTCCCCTTACAACATGTACAAGTTTGCAGCTACCTTTTCCGCCTTCATTACTAAAAGTGCTCTTTTTACAATTTTCATGATCCCGTTCTCAATCTGAGTTTTATACCCAATCCCATCCAATTGTCCTAAAGACAATATATTTTTCTTAAGGCCCCTCACATGTCGTACCTCCTGAATAATGTGAGTATTGTCGTCATACATGTTTAGTTTGACAGTCCCAATACTGACAATCTCTAATGCATAATTATCTCCCATGAACACAGATCCTTGTGAGATAGATTTGTATTGATAGAACTATTCTCTCTGAGAGATCATAGGTCATGCCGCTGCTGAATCCACGAGCCATACATTAACAAATTTCTTTCTACCTTTAGTGACTATTGTCGCCTCGCTATACAGGATTTCTCCACTCTCCGAGGTACTGGTCATATTTCCCTAAGAACTTGTATCTAAATTCTTCTTATTTTTCCAACACTCCTTTTTCACGTGTCAGACCTTGCCACAACTGTAGCATTTGACTTTCTTCTTACCTCTTAATTTTGATATACCATGATCTTGACTCTCACTAGAGTCACATTCCGTTGATCTCCCTCTCATTACCAATAAAGCCTTCGCTTGATGCGAACTTGCCAACTTGTCTTCTTTATTTGTACGCATGTTTTCTTTTTCCAATATAGCCGCTGCTATATCATCGAAAACTAGGTTATTGAAGCAGGTACCTTGAGTTGTCAAGTTGATAATGAGTTGATCATACGAGTTTGGTAGACTTTGAAGTAGACGCTTCGCACGTTCATTTTCCTCTATTTTAAGACCCAACGATGTGAGTTGCGAAAATAGAGTTTGTAGAGTATTGATGTGCTCCGTCACTGTTGTTGATTCCAACATCCAAAGAGTGTAAAGCCTTCTCTTAAGGAAAATCTTATTGTGAATTAATTTTGCCTCATACAATTTTGTAAAGGCATCTCATATCTCTTTTGCCGTCTTTATCTCTTCAATGCTCGATAATACCTCGTCAGCTAATCCCAAGTAGAGATCAGTCATTGCATCTTCATTCATTTCATTTCACTTGTTTTCATCTGTGATACTCGCCGATCTATCTTCTATAACCATCAAACACTTATCTTTTCTCAAGATCGTCCCATTGAATTTCTGAATTTCAAACTTTGTTGCTATAGTCCCATTGAATTTCTGAATGTCAAACTTTGCTGCCATAGTCCCGATCTTTATTCGAACTCACTCCCACTATTTTACCGTGAACAATACCATATATGTGAACATTACCGTATATGTGAATACTATTATATATATGAATAGTATCGTATACGTGAATAGTAACTCGTACTTGAATAGTACATCCATGAAAGACTTACAACCACCTGGAGCTTGATACCACTTGTTAGGATGCTCGGGATTATTTATCTGCAACTTACAATGAAATTAACACACAATTGTTCTGAAAATAGGAGGTTTTGCCTTCTATACAATTATAGGTGGCGTTACTTATCATATAAGTACAATAATAAAGTAGCAGGTTTTGTCTTTCATATAATCACAACAATAAATAATGAAGATGAAAATAATAACACAGATTTACGTGAAAAATCTCAAATTAATTGGGATGAAAAATCATAGGTAAAGTAAAAAAATTCACTATAAAATATGATTACAACTTCTCTTTAACTATAAGGAGAGTACAATTGCAGAACACTTTCTCAAGTTGAAAAATTAAGAGATTGAGAGGATTTGTGAAGGGATGAGAAAAGATGAAAATGAATGAAATGAAACCTCTTATTTATAAGAAAATTTTATTCACTATTTATAATAAAATTATTATTATTTTATTATATAAATTATATTAATATAATATAATATATATTTTTTATTTATTATATTCTAATAGGGTGACACTGAAAGTAACCGCCCCACTCACTTTGACTTCACAGTAATTCTAGTTATTATATTGTATTTATGTAGTGTTATATTTATATTGTGTTAAATAAAAGTTAATTTGAACTTAAACTATTTAATAATTGTATTAAAAATTAAAAACTTTAATTCGATACAATTATTAAACAGTCAAGTAAGTTGTAATCTTATTACTCATTTAATATATATTTTGTATACTTTAATATATTTTTAAAAATATTTATAATACTAACTAGTCAAATATTAATTAATTTTATTCTAAATAATACTAAATATTTTTAAAAATATGATAAATATAACTAAATATTTTTTAAAATATGATAAATATAACTAAATATTTTTTAAAATATATACAAAAATCAAACAAATCTATTAAATATTAAATAAGTTAACATGATATAATTATTCAAATAATTAATCGTGTCATAAACAGTTTCACTTATTAAGAACTATAAACCTAAACTTAACACGATTATTAATTGTGTCATATTAGTTTCACCCGTTTAATAATCGCATCTTCTTATATCAACTTAAACTCGTAAATTTTATGTTGTATTCATGTCAAATTAATGGGTCATATAAAAAAATTATCACCCCTAATCTTAGTCCTTTTTTAATTAATTAATAATAATATGACAAGATGAATTTTGTAAGATATAACAATAAATTTAATCTTTATATTTATTGTTTAAAAATAAATATTACCTATGTATTAACACAAGACTTTTGAATACTTTTCATACAATTATACTTTTTTAGTTAAATTCTCTTTATTTGTGTATAATTTTTTTTTTTATATAGGATTGATTTAGAGATGCCATGATAAAAATTTAATCAAAAAGTTACAATGTATTAAGAGTAGCCATAACTTTTTTTTTATTATTAACATAATAACATTATTGATTAAGAGAATTTCGTTACTCTAGGTATAATTATAATACATCCTACTAAATTCTATGCGAAGTGCATGCATTAATTTTTTTTTTCATGGTTAATTGAGACATAAAAGTATTAAAATTTAGAGAAATGGTAGTACACCTAAAAGTATCCAAGATTACTTGATTAATTTTTTGTAAATCATAAAATTTCTCCAGTGCTAAGAAAATTGAAAAGATGCCAACATTTTTATTTTCATAACAAAGCACAAACCCACGAGTCTCAGCAAACAGTTTACACACTTTGCTTGAAAACAAGTTTACTGAACTTTCAAACTAATTAAACAACTAAGAATACCCAAATCGTATGGACAGCTCCACTTATTTGAATTCAAACGCTTATGACTCCAAAAGGTTCAAACGTGGGATCGGATAACACACAAGTGGTTTAGCCATTTCTGATGCGAACCCTGGCCCTGGGCTCAAAACAACCTTCTTTCCATCCTTGAACTTCCATTCAAAGCATTGCACCAAATATCCCACCGCTGCATGCATCACTAGCATAGCAAGAGATGCGCCGGGGCATCCTCTACGTCCACTCCCAAATGGAAGATAACGAAAATTTTGACCCTTAAACTCCATCTGATGCTCACCAATTTCGAGCTCTCCAGAAACCTCTCGGGCATGAATTCATCAGGATTAGTCCACAATTTTGGGTCTCTCATTATGGCATAGACATTAACCAGCACTCTTGATTTGGACGGTACGATCGAACCGTTGACCTTGCAGTCTTCAGCACATTCTCTGATGATCAACGGTGATGAAGGGTGAAGTCTTATTGTTTCGTGGATGACTCGTAGATAAGGAAGATTTTGAACGTCTGATTCTTTGACCATCCTGTTGGGGCCAACTACTGCATTGATCTCCTCCCTGCTTCTTGAATGTTCGTGGACGGGTCAGGAGTTCTCCCATGGCTCATTGCATGGCTGCTGATGACATGTCCGAGCCAGCCATGAATATGTCCTGATCATGAAGGAATGTAATTAATAATATAAAACAGTGAGACAGTTTAAAACACAATTTATATAAATAATTAAACTTACAAGCAAGAAAGATTTGATATCCTTTTTAGTTAACTAGAGTTCGGCAGTTGGGTCCCTGTATATCTCCAACAAAATATCCACTAAATCCTTTCTTTGATCTGGATCAAAACCCTTCAAGGCCTTCTCTTCGTGTTCCTTCAAGATCCTTTTCTACAATCCGATCAAACTTATGAGGTGCAGCCATGAGCTTCTTCCCGTTCCCGGAGAAATCAAATATCTTCAGAGGACCTAAAACATCACCAACACTTACCTTCCCCGCAAGCTCCAAACAGGTCTTAACCAATCCCTCAATCTTCACAGCTTCGTTGTGACTCCCTGAGCACCGTGTGCTCATTGCCATCCTACAAATAGTATTGTTTGTCAAAGTTGTTAGTTCACTACTCAAATCACAAGGCTTTCCTTCTCTATAACATTTTATTACCGATTCCACGAGCTTGATCTTCTCTTGGTCACGTACGTCGATGAACTTATCAAGCTGTGGGAGGCTAGGAGCCTTGTCATGCATAACTTCTTCATGAATCTCCAGTAGTCACCATACTGAGCAAGAACAAATCTCGAGCCTCTGTATATGAAGTACACTTAGGAACCAAACTCGGGCCTGGAGGAAAAGTTGAGCTCTTGGGTTTTAAAGATTTCTTTGGCAACATCAGCATTGGAAACAACTCCACATTTGGAGGTTCCAAGACGCAGCTGCATGAGAGGGCCATAGCGATGAGCTAGGGTTTGGAAGGATTTGGGCAGGACTTTACCCACAAGATGAAGGTGGCCGATGAAGGGAAGTGCCGGCGGGCTTGGTATTTGCGAGAGCGGAGTGACAGTTGGTTTCAAGTATGTTTTGATGAAAGAGAGAATTAGAGAAGTAGTAATGAACCAAATCAAAAACATAAGATAGTAATAGTTTAGCATGTCACTAGCACCAGTTATAGAAATGGCAGTTAGATAGATGATTCAATTTCCTAAGCTAGGTGTAAAGTTGACCCGTATTTGCTCGTCCAGGATTAACTAATAAGCGAATGGCCTCAAGTCGAGGAGGTATTAATAGGATATTATTGTGTAATCCTCCGTCTTTAAAATTAATGAAATGAGTTGCTCGTATTGATTGTTCAATTTTATTTGTCCGTTATGTTGTGATACTTATTTGTTGAATACTTATTTGCTCATTGATTATTTATATTTTGCTTGTTTGCATGTTGCGTATTTTATCAATATTATCTCGAATTGTGTTGCTATACGATATTTGCTTATTTTTTATTATTGTCTTTTGTTTATTTTTTATTATTGTCTTCTGCTTGGTTACGTTTGTAGATAATTAACCTACTTATGTTTGCTGCGTGCAAACTTGTTTAAGTTGACTTACTAGTTCAATGTGCTAATGAGTGCTACACAGATCCGAATTTCGTTTAAGATAAAATCGACCCATGACAGTTGGTATCAGAGCATAAGGTTGTGGTAGTGATGTCTACAAAAGCTAGCTTTTCAAAAGCAAATCGATTAGATGCTCTCGAAAGAAAATGAACAGAATTGGAAGAGCATCAACGAGTATTGGATGCTCTCGAAGGAAAATGGGCAAAATTTGAGGAACTTTAACGAGCCTTAGAAGCGATACGGAAGAGAGTGGGCTCACCTGATACCAAGGACTTGAGACGGGTTATGATGCTACTAGAGTCATTAGGTTCTCAAGTGGGCGTACTTGAAGTTAAAGCTGCTGGCTCTAATTCTGAGTCATCTAATAGGGGACATCTAGAAGATTTAGAGACACGTTTTGCAGATATGCAAGCGACAATATCCGAGATCACGAGATGAGTCTCGCAGCTCAGTGAGGGCGCTACGAGAACAACTGGAAGAAGTGGATAAGGGCGAACCTCATTATCCACATCCTTGCAACTCAATCAGAAGTCGCCCCAAGCTTCGAATATAGTCGACCGAAGGTACCAAAACCAAAACACTATGAAGGGGCTTAAAATGCCAAAAAGCTCTAGAACTTTTTGTTTGATATCGAACAATACTTCTGGGCTATAAGGGCAAGTTCTGAAGATGCTAAGGTGACCATGACATCCATGTACTTGTCCGGGGATGCCAAGTTGTGGTAGAGGATGAAGTACCAAGAAATTCAAGATGGGCGTTACACAATTAACAATTGAAAGGACCTGAAACGGGAGTTGAAGAACTAATTCTTTCTTGAAAATGTGGCATATCTTGCTAGGATATAACTACGTGGATTGACCAGAACTGAGACAGTCTACGAGTATGCGAAGAAATTTTTAGGTTTGTTGTTAGATATTCGAGATATGTCCGAGCAAGATCGATTGTTGCACTTTATTGAAGGTCTTCAACCTTAGGCCCGAAATGAGCTTCAGCAATAAATGGTGCAAGATCTCCCATTTGCACAAACTATTGCTAAACTACTGTCAGATTACTCCCGTGATGGCCCCAAAGCAAAAAGGTCGTTACCCATATCAAGAGGGAACGGTAATTGGAACAAAAGCTTGGGAATTGAGGGTCTAACAAAGGTGGGGGAGTGCTTATGAAGCCAGAGACAAACTACCCGAGAAAACCAATATTTTTCAATAATAGGGAAGTAAGTAAGAGGCCGTTTAGATGTTAGCTATGCAATGGCAGGCATAGAGCCTTAGAGTGCCCCAAAAAGAAAAGATTAAGTGTCATGACAACTGAAGATCAATCGCAAGAGGCACCTATGTGTGATCAAGAGACAAAAGAAACTAGTCATATAGTGGCACTGAGGATGTTGAATGCCATGAAGAAACAATTCAAGTGCAAGAAGCCCACATGAAAGGGTCTTTTGTACATTGATGCCGTAATAAATGGAATTATGGCAAGAAGTGTTATGGTAGACACAGGGGCCACTCATAACTTCATTTTCGCTTCAGAAGTAAAGCGCATTGGGCTGAAGTTCGAGGAGGATGTTGGTCGCATGACAGCGATCAATTCTAAAGCCTTACCCACGAGCGGGTTGGTAAAGTAAGTGCGGATAAGGATCGACACTTAGGAAGGTCAAGTGAATCTTATGGCCGTGCAGATGGATGACTTTGATGTCATCTTAAGAATGAACTTCTTATTGAAAAAGGGCGCAATCCTAGTTCTATATGCCGGTAGTTTGTTGATCATGAAAGAAAGGCCCGGGATGGTGCCGTCTAAGGTTAAACAGCCGACAGAAGCAAAAATCTTATTCATCCTTCAATTCAAGAAAAGGATTAAGAGAAGAGAATCGTATTTCATTGCAATTCTTATCTTAGTGGAGGAAAGAAAAGAAGAGTCAACTCTATTAGAGATTGCGAATCTATTAAGGGAATTTGCAGAAGTGATGACAGATCAACTGCTCAAGACCTTGCCACCAAGGAGAGCAATTGATCATTAGATCGAGTTGGTGCCCAGGATGAAACCACCTTCGGGTGCTCCTTACAGAATGGCCCCATCTGAACTAGCCGAACTCCATAAACAATCAGATAAATTGTTGGAGACCGGTTTCATCATACCGTTAAAAGCACAGTTCGGAGTCCTGGTGTTCTAGAAGAAGCAAGATGAGAGTTTACGGTTATGTATCGACTATAAAACTCTCAACAAGTTGACGATTCGCAACACCTATCTCATTCTACTGATAGCAGATCTGTTTAATCAGCTGAGCTTGGCAAGCTACTTCACTAAGTTAGATTTGAGGTCGAGTTACCATCAAATGAGGATTGCCGGAGAAAATGATGTAAAAAAAAAAAATGCGTCACCCGATATAGATCGTATAAGTTTTTGGTGATGCCGTTTAGGTTAACAAACGCTCATATAATTTTCTACACATTGATGAATGATGCATTCTATGAATATTTGGACAAATTTGTAGTCGTGTATCTTGTTGACATTGTGGTTTACAGCAAAACCTTAGAATAACACAAAGACCACTTAGTTAGCCATTTTCTTACACAATTGAAGTTGACCCCGACAAACGTGAGGCGAGGGCTATCTAAGACTGGAAGCCGCTGACAAGCGTAAAAGAGTTACGATCCTTCCTTTGATTGTCTAAATATTACCGACAGTTCATAGAAGGGTACTCAAAGAAAGCTGTACCATTAACTGAGCTATTGAAGAAGGGCGAAACGTGGGAATGTTCTGAGCGGTGTAAAAGGGCCTTCGACAGCTTGAAGGAAACAATGGTGAATGATCCAATTCTTAGCCTTCTAGACATAACCAATCCATTTGAGGTGCAGATCGAGGTATCTAATTTCGCATTTAGGGGGATTTTATTGCAGGAGGGCCACTCGATAGTTTACGAGAGCCAAATGTTATTAGACTCGGAGCGAAGGTATTCTACTCAAGAAAAGAACTCTTAGTTGTATTATGTTGCTTGCGGGTATGAAGACATTATCTACTAGGATCTAAGTTTGTGGTGAAAATAAACAATGCAACTATTAGCAACTTTCTTACACAACTAAAGTTGACTCTGAAGCAGGTCCGATGGTAGAAGTTCCTTGCGAAATTTAATTTTCACTTTGAACACAAAGCCACAAGTCAGAACTCATGAGTTTGAAGAAAATGGCAACCATGGCAACTACAACGGTTTTAATACCCCTCCGGGAACACATTAGGGAGAACCTAGAGAAAGATCCGATTTGCTGGACGATCATGAAAATGGTGGGGGAAGGAAAGACTCGTCAATTTTGGATGGAAGACGGACTTTTGTGGATGAAGGACAGTCACTTATACGTTCCAAAAGCTGAAGATCTGCAAAAAACTCTTATGAAGGAGTGTCATGACACCTTATGGGCGGGTCATCCTGGATGGCAGAAAACATACGCCTTGTTGAAATAATGGCACTATTGGCCACAGGTGCGGGATGATGTAGCAGAGTATACTAAGACTTGCCTTGTTTGCCAACAAGATATGGTGGAGAAGCTAAAGACTCCAAGATTACTGAAGCAGTTGAATGTACAGAGCAGACTGTGAGAGAGTGTTTCGCTTGACTTCATCACCAACCTTCCGAAGATTGGTGACTTAACTTATATTTTGGTGGTTGTTGACAGATCTTCTAAATATGCAACATTCATTCCAGTCCCAAAATATTGCGGAGCAAAGGAAACGACGAGATTATTCTTCAAGCATATAGTGAAATATTGGAGAGTACCACAGCACATTGTGAGCGACCGGAACCCCAGATTTGTCGAAACTTTTTAGTCTGAATAGTTTAATCTTCTTGGGTCACAGCTGAATATCTCATTAAGTTATTATCCCCCAGATCGATGGGTAGACAAAAAGATTTAATGGGATGTTCGAAAAGTATTTGCGCCATTTTATCAAAGTCAACCAGAAAAATTAAACGCAATTACTTGACGTAGCAGAGTTTTGCTTCAATGTAAGGAAAAGCTCAGTAACAAACCAAAGTCTCTTTAAAGTAGTGACAGGACAACAACTACTTCTACCTCACATAGTCACAATAACTATCGGGCTTTTAATTTCACCAAGAAATGGAGAACTAACGCCGAAATAGCTCGAGCCTACTTGGAAAAAGCCACCGCTAGAATGAAGAAGTAGGCAGACAAAAGTAGAAGACCGCTCAAGTTCAAGCCTGGAGACTTGGTGTTAATTAAGTTGATTCTAGAAAAGATTCGCTTCCTTGGGAGTCGAGATCAGAGACTAGTGCGAAAGTATGAATGTCCAGTTTCAATCATCGCCAAAGTAAGGAAGACTTCGTACAAGGTCAAGATGTCAACCTGGATAAAGATGCACTCGATCTTTCATGTTAGCAGATTGAAGCTATACCACGCCAACAATGAGGATTTTGCGCACAACCAATCAAGAAGAGAGGAGATCAAAAAGCAACCACGGAAGAAGACTATAAAAGAAGTTGAAGAAATTATTGCAGAAATACAAGTGAACGGGTGAAGAGAGAAGGGCCTTAAACAAGAATAAACCAGTTGGGAGAAATGTGTTACTCGCATTAATTGTTCAATCTTGTTTGTCTAATGTGTTGTGATGCTTGTTTGTTTAATGCTTATTTACTCATTGATTACTTGTATGTCGCTTGTTTGCATGTTGCGTATTTTATGAATGTTGTCTCAAATTGTGTTACTATACGATATTTGCTTGTTTTCGATTATTGTCTTTTGTTTGCTTACGTTTATAGACAACTAACCTACTTGTGCTTACTGCATGCATACTCGTTTAGGCTGACTTACTAGTTCAATGTGCTAGTGATTGCCACACGAATCCAAATTTCATCTAGGAGAAAATCGGCCCGTGACACTAGGCATATGGGGAGAGTAAAGTTACAACATCGTTATATATAAAGAGATTTTCAAATAAGAGATTTAAAATATTTCAAACCCCGATTTTTTATTTGGTGGGTAGAACAAGACAAATAGAAAGTAAAGATATATGTTTATCATTGTCATATGTGTTAACAATATATATATATATATATAAAAGAAATAAGATAATCTTTCACTACAGTGTGACAAACTTAACGAGAGGAAATCTTATATAATTTAAGGTGGGGTTTTGGGGATGGATTATGAATCATAATTTATTAATAAAAATTGAGAAATGAAATTTGATTGCAAAATGTTAAACATCTTTTAAATTATTAGATGATACACGTAATTTGAGAGCAAACCAAGTTCCTTGTATAATGATAAAGTGGTTTTATTCACATTATTGAGCACAGGGTTACCATCAATCTTAGGTTTCAATCTTGATTGGCTAATTTGATTATGTCCGTTGATGTATATAATGAAACGCATAAAATATGGGCTCATTAGGAACAATTTCAAAATTCTATCAATACCATCGTTCTTGTTTTTGGTACTTTGGATTGGAATCTCAATAATTTCATATAACAGCGGGGTTCTTCATCAATTGTAACACATATGATGGCTCATGGTATTTGTTAGCTATTACTATAAGATAAGTTATGAATACATTTTCAATTTCCACATTGCCACTGTTTATATTAACTTGTTACGTTGCATAAAAGAAGCAAAGGAATACAACTAAAGGTGTGCAACGATTCTGATTCAATCCAAAATTACTAAGAACTGAACCATAAAATCGATTCTGAACTGAAACCGATTCTTTTAAGGTAAGTTCCCATTCTAAAAAATTAAGAACTGATTTTTCTTAAGATAAATTATAATTCTAAAGAATGTAAAACCGAAATCGAGCTGAAGAACAGGTACGATTTAAAAATAAAAATTATTTTTTAAGCCAAATGAATCAAACTTCACCTCATATTCAAATACAAACTTTTAATTATTGAAACTATATATATATATATATATATA
>JAXCLQ010000015.1:7393934-7404463 GCA_035584115.1 Cedrela odorata
AATAATTAAAATAAGAGAATTTTTCTTAATTTTTTTTATATTTGTTATCAATTCATATTTTTCTCTCTCATATTTAATTAAATATAGTTCAATCACGTTAATATAACAATGTGCTGAAACTATCCTATCAGTATATATATAATAAAAATTTAATCCATCAAAAATAGTCAAGATTTTCTTCACTACTATTAACATTGTGATTGCGATAATTCATGTACCCCCAATGAAACAGATACAATCCCTTTTGCTAATCTTTTATAACGCTTGCATTGACTTTTTCACGATTAATTGAGATATAAAAATATTAAAATTTAGTAAAAATGTACCCAAGATTATATGCTTATTACAATGCTAAGAAAATTGAAAGGAAAACTACATTTTTATTTCGCAACAAAGCAGAAACCCACAAGTCACACAGCAAACATTTTACAAATCTCCTGATAGACATGAGCTTAACAAGTAGCACCCAAAGGACGTTGCTTGAAAATAATTTTACAGAAATCTCCAACTAATTAAACAACTAAGAATACCCAAACATATAGAAAGCTCCACTTATTTGAATTCTCGGGCTAATGGCCCCAAAAGGTTCAAATTTGGGATCGGATAACACACAAGTGGTTTAGCCATTTCTGATGCGAACCCTGGTCCTGGGCTCAAATCAACCTTCTCTCCATCCTTAACCTTCCAATCAAAGCATTGCACCAAAGCTCCCACCGCCGCATGCATCACCAGCATAGCAAGGGATGCGCCGGGGCATCCTCTGCGTCCACTCCCGAATGGAAGATAACGAAAATTTTGGCCCTTAAACTCCATCTGATGCTCACCGATTTTCTCACCAGAGCTCTCCAGAAACCTCTCGGGCATGAATTCGTCAGGATTTGTCCACAATTCTGGGTCTCTCATTATGGCATAGACATTAACAAGAACTCTTGATTTGGCCTTTAACATCGAACCGTAGACCTTGCAGTCTTCAGCACATTCTCTGATGATCAACGGTGCTGAAGGGTGAAGTCTTAGGGTTTCCCGGATGACTGCTCGGAGATAAGGAAGTTTTTGAACGTCTGATTCTTTGACAATACTGTCGGGGCCGACTACTGCATTGATCTCTTCTCTAAGCTTCTTGAATGCTTGTGGACAGTTCAGAAGTTCTCCCATGGCCCATTGCATGGCTGCTGATGACGTGTCAGTGCCAGCCATGAATATGTCCTGATCATTAGGGAACGTAATTAGTAATATGAAATGGTAATTAAGACATTATAAAAACACAATTTTAATGAATTAAACTTGCCAGCAAAAATGATTTGATATCCTTTTTAGTTAACTTGAGTTCTGCTGTGGGGTCACTATATATCTCCAACAAAATATCCATTAAATCCTTCCTTTGATCTGGATCAAAACCCTTCAAGGCCTTCTCTTCGTGTTCCTTCAATATCTTTTCTACAATCCGATCAAACCTATGCAGTGCAGCCATGAGTTTCTTCCCGTTCCCGGAGAAATCAAATATCTTCAGAGGACCCAAAACATCACCAACACTTACCTTCCCAGCAAGCTCCAAACAAGTCTTAATCAATCCCTCAATCTCCTCAGCTTCGTTGTGACTCCCTGAACACCGTGTGCTCATCGCCATCCTACAAATAGTATTGTTTGTAAAAGTTGTTAGTTCACTACTCAAATCACAAGGTTTTCCTTCTCTATAACATTTCATCACCGATTCCACGAGCTTGATCTTCTCTTGGTCGCGTACATCGATGAATTTATCAAGCTGAGGAACGGCTAAGAGCCTTGTCATGCATAGCTTCTTCATGAACCGCCAGTAGTCTCCATACTGAGCAAGAACAAATCTCGAACCTCTGTATATGAAGTACTCTGAGGAACCAAACTCAGGCCTGGAGGAAAAGTTGAGCTCATGAGTTTTAAAGATTTCTTTGGCAACATCAGCATTGGAAACAACAACACATTTGGAGGCACCAAGACGCAGCTGCATGAGAGGGCCATAGCGGCGAGCTAAGGTTTGGAATGATTTAGGCAGGACTTTGCCCACAAGATGAAGGTGACCGATGAAGGGAAGTGCCGGCGGGCTTGGTGGTTGCGAGATCGTAGTGAGAGCTGGTTTCAAGTATGTTTTGATGAAATAATGAATTACAAAAGCAGTGACGAACCAAATCAAAAACATAAGATAGTATAGCATGTCACTAGCATTTGTTATAGCCATGGAAATTAGATAGATGATTTAATTTCTTAAGCTCTAGTGTTGTGGGATGAGTGAACTTGCAACATGCTTATATACAGAGATTTTCGAATGGAGGACTTAAAATATTTCATACCCAAGTTCTTGATTGGTTAGTAGAACTTAGCAATCAAAATTAAGGTAGAAACAGAACAAACACATAAGTGTAGATATATGTTTATGATTGTCGCATGCGTTAACCATATATATATACACGCATCCAAATCGCAATATCGTTTTGTTTTTATCTTCGTAATCAGAGAATCTCGTTCCCCAATTCGACTAACTTAATGAGAGGAAACTTTGTACCATTTGAGGTGTGGTTGTGGGATAGATTATGAATCATGATAAATTAATAAAAAAAATTGAGAAATGAGATCATCAATTGATTGCAAAATCTTAAACATTTTGAAAAAATTATTAGATGATACACGTAAATTGAGAGCGAACCTGGATGGTCCTTGCCCGACGATAATGTGGTCCTCTACACATTATTGAGCCCAAGGTTACCATCAATCTTAGCTTCAATCTTGATTGGCAGATTTGATTTAATTCCCGCTTGATTGACTGAGGAGACATCTAATATGGAATCTAATATGGGTCTGTCATTGTAATTTTAAAATTCTATCCATATCATCGTTTTGGTTTTTACTACTTTATATTAGAATCTAACTGATTGTAAATATCGAGGGTTGATTTGATGTGTTTTAGAAAAAATATTAAAATATATAAAACGTTATATATTTTAATATTTTTTTATATACTTTTAAAAAATATATTAAAATATTTAATATTATTTACAAAATATTTTAATTAATGTGTTATTTAATTATTAGTTCTAATGTTAATTTAATTTAAAAAGTATTTATATAAATTAATATTTAAAATATATAAATAAATATTTATATTTTAAATTTAATAGTTAATTAGTATTGTGGAATCGCTTCCAAGTAAAATCATGTAGCAGCGCTGTTCATCAAATGAATTGCAAAGGAAGTTAATGGGTTTTGGAAGCAACAACATATGTTGGCCCATGCTACTAAAGAAAGCAAATCAGAAGTCTTTGTTTAAATTTGTTAGTTGTTACTATCAGACTAACGGGGAATAAATCGTCAATTTTCCAATTGTCGTTTTATGCTAGCCTGTTCCACTGCATAAATTGAAGAATCAAGCAGACGAAAACACCTCACAAACCAGAATGCCAAAGACTGCCATTATCGACAGCCGCTATTATTTCTTCTTGTTCCTCCTCTGGTTCATCACCACTCTTTCACTTCTCCTGCATGGCAGAACCAAAACATGCATATTAACATGGTATTTGCAAAGCCAAGAGCTACTTATAGGATACATAATCTCTTGTTAGACTCGTCTTTTCTTAACTGCAAAAGATATCAAAACAGTAGCTGGTTATATATAGAATAAGGAAAGCTGCTTGTACGCGAAAGACGAAAGTATGCAAATGAAGGGAAGCATCAACTCCAGGCTTGAGAGCGTTACATGTCTTGTACCCAATTATGATATCTTCCTTTTTTTTCTCTCTTATTTCGTATTTCGTAACTTTTTGGTGATTTTGTATCATATTAAAAAAGGGTACGCTTAGCATTAATTTTTAGCAAGAATTATTTTTTATAATTATTTTACTGATTTAATTAATCAACTAATGATAAAAAAAAATAATAATAATAACGATTTTATTATGTTAACTCAAACTCAACCTATTTAATAATCATATTAATAAATAAAAATTATAATATAATACTATTATTAAATTATATTTTTATTTATATTTTAATATAAATTTATAATATTTATGATAATATTTTTAAAATGTAAATTAATTTTGTTCTAAATATAATTAAATATATTTTTAAAATAAATAAATACAACTACAAATTTTTTTAAATAAATGACATCAATTACTTTATTTTTTAAATTTTAGCGAACCTAACCTTGTGGCCAGCCTGGCCCAGGCATTATGGACAGTATCAGATCTCTTTTTTTCTACACGGCCCAAACAGGCTCGGCCTGATCTGGGAATCGACATGGGCTCCAATTTAGGGAGCCGAGCAGCCCGTTTGCTAAAACTTTGAATGTACCAGAAGAAGACCTACTGTACTAAAAGTGTGCATCGGTGCTATAAGACATAAAGGAAAATAAAAAGGAATTATAAAATCTTTTTACTGTAGTTAAAATCCAAATATCACATTGACTTCACACTCAACATAGACAAGGAAATCAACCTAAATAAACAGATCCTTACAGTAGTTTCTATGATCAAAGAATGGTAATGAAAAAACAAAGTAACAAACAAACCAAACTAAATAAAATGAGTTAAAACCGAAAACTCACCTATGGAATATCCGAATGCATCTCTGCTGATAGCCAAAAGGCATATCCGATAGCATCTTGAAAATATTTGCCATAAAATCATCCATCCAATGAAGTTAGAAACAAGTAACAACACCATTCATCAGAACTATCCAACCAACAATTAACAACTGCATCATAGGCCAGAAAACAAGCTAAAATGAACAATAGCGGCCCGCAAAGCATATAGTTAAAAAAAAAATTTGCGTTGACAAATACGGTTCTTCATTAGCACTCTTCAAATGTTATATACTACGGAGGCAACGATCTAAAGAAGCAATAGAACAGAAACTGAAATACAGAATCTATATACATTGTTCAAGGATAATACCTAAATCCCTTCAGAAACCTTCAAAGAATGAAGGCAGCCAAGGCTTTCAGCAACAATGTTATCAGGCAATAAGCAAAATTGCCCACTCATCTATACAAAGATCTCTCAGCTAGAATCTAATACAATGTCATCAGAGGATGACCAATGCCTGAGAAGGTGTAGATCATCAGAAGATGATCCATCTCACTGCACAGGAACCAGTCTAATCTTCCAATTTCTGGCTGTTACTGTCCCCCGCAATAGAAATTGGTGAGAGAATAACACCAGTCAACGCAATGACATCAACGTGCGAACTCTTTTTTCCCTCTCGGCGTTCTTCGCACTTGGGGTTCTCTTCAGTTTATTCAACTCCTCCATCACAACTTTCTCAACTTTGTCAATTGAGTTCAGAAGCTTTTTCTGGGGTGTGAGAGACTCCAACTCTCCACTAGCCTGCTTTGTGATATCAAGCAAAATCTTTGGCATTTTGACAGAGAGTGGACATTGCTTCACAAATAAAGTTGGATTTGGGGACATCATAGAAATATCGTGCTCTAGTGGAGCACCTGACAGTGGCACAGAAGAATCACCGACTCTCTGGTTGTGGGACATTGGACTCTCTAATTGTAGGCCTTCGACTTCTCCCAAACGAGCTCTTCTCCTTTCAATAGCCTAAAATATAACGCAGTATAAAAATATCAATAAATGGGCACACGCAGCCTCAAGTAAAATGGAAAATACAAAACAGAACTGCCAGTGGAAATTTACTTGGACTCAATCGAAGGCCAATGATAACTCAGACTCTAGAATTGATGACTGAAAAAAGAGAGAGCAATTCTTTGGCACTTCACTACAGGCAGTCAGCCAGACTAACTCGGTTATGGGGGTTGAATTCTCGACTTCAACACATATGTATGTTTAATAGGCAACACTAAACAGGATCACTCCTCCCCCTAATTCACTCCGAATGCAAGTGATAGACACCAGAAGCATCATATTGGACAAAACAGAATGCTCTAACATCACCACTCATCAAAATCAATGCTACTTCAACCAGCATGAACTGAGCCAAAACCATCTACTATAAAAAATAATAATAATAATAATAATAATCTTAACCTCTACTTAATGCACACAAGAACTGAACTGGTACTACATTTTATTTACTCGGACATGGTTATCCATTTTAACATTAATAAGAATTTAAAATCCTAGTATATTTCATGCTCAATACAAAACCATCTAATAACTGACAAAAGAACATAAAAGAAATACAATTGCAATCACACAATGATCAACACGGCTACATATCAATCATGGATGTTGGATATTTTGTGTATTTAAAAATACACAATATCTCAATTGAGTGATCATTATAATATTAATAATTGTTTTTTTTTATTTTAACACTACAAAATGAATTATTATATGGTTGTTTTAAGATTCTATGGTAGGACATGCACCCTTATAGAACTAAATCATTGAATCCTAGAAGTTAAATCCTCGCTAAGCCAGATTTATAGCAAGATATTGTCCTAAAGGGGTGGAATTTTTCTTTTAAGGAAAGTGCTTTTAGCATGCTTTGGTTTACTGGTACAATCTTGTTTCGTAATTTTATTGTGATAGCATTCATCATCTCTCAAAAGATTTCAACAATGGGTACATGGAGTTTCTTTGACCAAGAAAAATAAAAAGAAACAACATATCTTAAATGAAAAAAATCTTCATTAGAAGCTTGAAACTCAGACAAAAGAAAAACCAATTCCCGAAATTCACAGAAAACCCAACAATTTCATAACCCAAGAATCACACGCTAAATCAAAATTAAAATTCAGTTCAAATTCATAGAACATAACCTAGATTATAATTAAGCATATTCCAAATAACATAGAACCGGCCGAAACCAGTGCAAAATTAGTCAACAAAATTTTGAAGATTACCCTCACAACAGCAGTGATATCCCTAAGAGGCGCCCTGGGGTACCAAGCAGGCAACACTCCGCGTCCTCTCCTAGCACTTCCGACCGTCGTATTCTCTCTGCCCGTTGGTACCCGTGTCACCTGTGTAGATCCGAACACATTCCTTCTTCCACGTGAAACTCCACTTCTAGGGGTCCCCAACCCACCAACTCTTCCAGCAAGTCTCGTTTGCACACTTGGCGTCATATTAGCTGCTCTATTGAGTGGAGATCCGATTGGATTTGAAGTGTTTTCTGGTTCGTCTTGAAGGATTCCGAGAACTTCCTGGCGTCTTTGAGTAAATACTATCGCGACGTCCACCGGCCTCACGAGCCTGTCACGTGCCTCTGGCATTGTTTCTTCGATTATTGATTTCTTCTGAAACTGAGAGAAACAAGATCATAAATTACCTATTTGATTTTTAACAAAGGAATTTACAAGGAAATGAGGATTTCTTAATTTAAAGCTTCATCTTGAAAGAAACTCAGAAAACTCTAGTTTTCAAATAAGAAACCTCTCACATTTTCCCTAGAAAATAAGAATATTTTCTTGAGAACCAAACACCGTATTTTACCTGGAAGAAATGAACAAAAGAAGTATTTGTTATTTAATAGTAAGAAAAAAGAGGCTAGGGTTTGGACGGGATATCTGCTCTGCTGTGTATCACAAATAAAGGAGAAGAGAGGGAAGAGAGAAACGAATTTGGCAAATTTTCAAAATCAGATTTTGGATAGAAAAATTTCCAGCCAGGCATTAACAAATAAATTTAGCACGTGCGGGGATGATTCAAATTTCAAATTTGCTTGAGAGCGGGAGACATGAAGGAACCTTTTTCGGGTGCGTAAAAAATACTCTTTTGCCCCTACAGATAAATGGGTTTCATCATGCGCCATGTAATGGAATGGCATACATGGCTTAGGCATGATATCAATGGGTAGGGTTTTGTTGTATCAGGTTGTACGCCCTAATTCGTGACTTTTTCATAATAATAATATAGTGAACGGTGAGACTATTTTGGACAACAATAAAAATGGCTTTGCAAGCATAAATTCTTTATGATCCATCTCCTGTGGTGTAAGCCAAGCCTATAAATGTCTTTGCAGCTCTATTATCTTTAAACAATAAAAATGAAGGAAATGATTTCCAAAAATACACAATTGATATTAAGAATTCTACACTCCTCGTGGGACAGAGGAGTATAGAATTCTCCTAATTCTCTTTTTTTTTTCTTGCAGTTAGGCTGGCAGAATCTCTTCTAATTCTCTTCACGATCAACAAAATACTTCAATAACATAGCAGATGTCTGTCTCATCCTGTCTTCCAATGACATCAGTACACTCTTTTTACATGATATATCCTTTTCTTGAAAATAATCAAATCCTAAATGAACAACAGTTTCAGAAAAACAAGTTTAGCAAAATTATGAGGAAAAGCAGCAGCCACCCTTTGATTCAGAATTATGCTCCTGACCAGGAACAATAATCCTGGTTCCTTTAAGAAGATTAGAATTGCCACCTGAATCGTGCTCTTCGTTGGCAGTGAGTGATTTCTTGCTGATTATTCTGTAAATTTCAGTTAACACTGTTAAAAATGCAGTTTCAACATTGGTGGCCTCGAGAGCTGATGTCTCCATAAAGAATAGGTTTTCTCTTTGGGCAAACTCTTGAGCATCTTCTATTGGAACTGCCCGAAGACTTCCTAAGTCACACTTGTTGCCAATAAGCATAATAACAATATTCTTATCGGCATGTCCCCTCAGTTCTTCCAGCCATCTTGCCATGTGGTCAAATGACTGACGCTTGGTCATGTCGTAAACTAACATTGCCCCAACTGCTCCTCGGTAATATGCACTTGTCACAGCCCTGTACCTGAGGTGCCACAAAAGAATAAAATTGCAAGTCACTAAAATACCCAAGCTCCAAATATCTTAATTTGACAAACAACATATAAAATCTTGCAAATGATCTGCTCAAGTTGCCTACATTACGCCTCCCCTAGTCAGATAGGATGAGCTCTTTTCCAATTTCAAATGAAACATGCACCATAAACTTTATTCAGCGAGTCAGAAGAAAAAATGAGCAACTAGACCTCATACACCAAGCTAGCAACATCTAATCGTTGTAAGAGTGAAATGTGAAGAATTTCTTAAAACATGCTGATTGTCTTGCATAATATATCAATAGACTAGTAAAACTGTATCATTTTATAGTCTCAAATCTTTTCAAGTCACTCTATCATTGTTCAGCTTATATATAGAGAGAACAAAAATATAGTTTAGTAATGCACAATTTTTAAAAAGTATGTAACCAGTTTCAATTTGAATTTTTTAAGCTTCTAAACGGAATTTGTCGACGATAAGATCAATAAAACCTGAAGGGTACAAGGAAGACTATGAGTAACTATTATAGCAGAAAATGTGTTTGGCTTTCAATTAAATCATCCAAATGCCCCAAACAGAATGTTATTTAGCCTCTGCTTCTCAGTAATCCAGTACTTCCGCTATAATCAATAGCAAAACTGAATTAAATTTCCTATAATCTCTCATTAGTAGCCACCTGACTTCTAGAAAAAAAAAAGGAGGACAATAGAAGTTTATTTCACAAGAAATTGGAAGCTCAGAACAACTCAGTCCCCCGATGCTCCAACTTATAGCCTCACCCTCCATTCTTCATTCATTTTCATCAGAGTCACAATTGATCTCAATTATCATTTCATTCTATTCTATTCTCAATGTTTATGGAGATAACTATAATGTTCCTCTCCATCTTCAACGTTCCCTTGACAATTCAAACCTAAAATTTATAAGTATATCACAATTTGACACTAGAGAAATGGGGAAATCAATTAATTTAACATACCCAATTGCATTGTTACAAACAACAACAAAAAATTGATATCATCATTGAAGGTGAGAATTGTGTAAGCCCAAAAATTTCTCCTGTTCTCCATTTCATTTCTTTAATGCGTCAAAAATTGGATCGATAACCTAAGGTGAATACAAAACTAGAAATCACAAAGAGAAAATAAAAGCACGAATCTGAATGCACACCTTTCTTGCCCAGCAGTGTCCCAAATCTGTGCTTTAACTGTTTTGTTATCAATAGAAAGCGTTTTCGTTTGAAATTCGACGCCAATTGTTGCCTTGGAATCCACGCTGAATTCATTTCTAGCAAAACGTGCGAGGAGCTGTGATTTTCCCACCGCAGAATCACCGATTAATACAACTTTAAATACGTAATCAATCTTCTGATTGTAATCTCCATACAAATTTGACATCGTCACCACGATACCAAATTTTTCACTCAAACCCACAAATTTGGACCTAAAAAAATACAAATTTGTATGAAATCAATCATTTGGCTTCAACAACAAGATCTGAAACTCATCATCATTAACAAAGTATCAAAGAGAAAAATGAAATTCGAGATCAAAGTGTCTGGAAGATCAGAGAGAGGAAATGCGAGACCAACGGCCAACGCGGGGCCCATTAACGGTTTTCTTAGCAGAAGAAATATTTCCCTATATTCAGGTGCAGGATGGTTTTATGGCAACGAGAGTTGAGCGTTGATAGCACTTACCCGAGTTAATCAATCAAATGGCATCAGATTAGATATTTTCATCTAGCGACAATGCATGAGTTTTATTTTTTTTATTAAAATAAGCAAAC
>JAXCLQ010000015.1:7404563-7418584 GCA_035584115.1 Cedrela odorata
TAAAATTGTCAAATAAATTAATAATTATAATAAATAAATATATACATGGTATAATATTATTAGATATATAATTGTACTATCATAAAAAAAATTATTTTTCTTTTTAGTGATGTATAATACTAACTCGAATAATAATATAATATTTCTTTAATAATTTATCGTATACTAATTTTCTTTAACAACTTATTTTTCTTCTCTTTTATTCACTCAATTTTTTGTCACGTATATAATACTTTTATAATTTAATTTCATTAATTTTATTTTTAGAGTTAAAAATTAGAAAAATTGAGAAAATTGATAAACATGATACTATGTTTTCAAACCAGTACCCAAAAAAATAATATCCTATTAAACATAGTATTATTTAGGGTAGGTTCTACATACTTCTAAACACAACATCTCAAACCTGAACTCCAATGATTACCATTATCAACAGCCGATGCTCTATTTCTTCTTGTTCCTCTAGTTCATCACTAGTACATAACTAAACCAAAATAGGCACATCAACATGCATTTGCAAAGCCAAAAGCAACTTATAAGATATATAATATCTTGTTAAATTCTTCTTCTCTCAACTGCATAAGATACTAGACAATAGCTGGTTACAGAATAAAGAAAGTTGCTTGTATGTGAATAAAAATAAATAAAATTGAGATGTCACAACATCAACTGCAGGCTTCAATAAGTGATAATATTAGTTTAAAGAATTTCATTCTCTTGTACTAGGCCATGATATCTTTCTTTTTCTCTCTTATTTGACATTGATTATGTTAGGGTAATCATTGTATAATATAGATAATCTCTAACTTCTTCCATATAAGTTGAAGTTTGACTATTTTATGAAATCAAATAAGGAAGCTCAGAACTCTTGAATGAATAGCCAGTATATTCAGTATGAACTTAAGTTACAAAGACATGCGATTTACAAGGAAAAGTGATGAATATATAGCTACAAAAGTTAAAAATGTCCTTGTATAACAAAGGTTGCAAAATGAAATGGAGGTTGGTACTAGTTCCTAGTATGTTACAATGTACCCCCTACTACCTTGTCAAGTATTAGCAAAACTAACTATGTTGTCTTCTTCTATATTTATTTTTATTTTCTATATTTTGTGGGCTGATCTTTTGGTTTCTTAGGCTTACACCAAGTGGCCCAGTACTTATTTACTTCAACTCTCCCTCTCAAACTCAAACTTCTTTCTACAAGATTGAGCTTACCTCTAAATTTTTCAAATTCTCAACACACCAAATGGCTTTGTGAACTCATCTGCAATTTGATCTTCTGTAGGTACAAATTGAATGTCTACTTGTCTGAGATTCCAGTACATGTGCACAGTTAAGCTCAAAATAACCTTGATTGTTGCAGGCTTGACTACAAAACTAAAAGTTTTAGAGTAGTTTATACCTGGAGTCTGCAAGTATCCCTTGGCCACAAGTCTTGCCTTATATTTGTCAATGCTTCCATTATCATTTTGTTTCACTTTAAAAATTCACCTGTTAACTATTACTTTCATGTATGGTTTTTGGGATACAAGTATCCATGTTTTGTTCTTTTCTAAAGCATTTAGTTTTTATTTCATAGTCAACTTTCAATTTTGACTTCTCAATGCTTCTTTTTCATTCACAGGGTTTTGGCATCCAAAATTTGAAATGATTCAGCAAGGTAGTATTTTGGTTTGAAAATGACAACTTTGCTCTTTGTAATCATATGATGGCCATGAAGCTGAGGTTCATAGGCATGAGTGTTTTGTTAACTTGCATTTGATGAATAAGTGTTTGAAGATGAGGTGAAGGCTTGAAGCCGTGCGGATTGGTTTCTATCAAGGCTGTTGTGAGATGAAGAGGAAAGTTCTGAATCTTGGGCATCTTACACCTTTCTTGCATCTAAAAAAATGGTGTTACTAAGTTCACTTGTGAACTAATTTGAGATGGTATAAAGGGACTGCTAAGAGCTTTCGAGAACACTATAACTTTAGGAACCTGAGGAATGAAATTGGGATCATTTGAAAAAAAGAAATTGTTCTTATTAAACACTACATTTCTTACAATGTAGATTCTCTTTTAAGGATGTAGGCAAAGGTAACCTTTGTGATGGCTACTATATCCTATGAAAACACACTTTGAGATGTGAAATTGAAATTTATTTTTATTGTATGGCCTCAAGAAATGATAACATTAATAGCCAAAAACTTTTAAAAGCTTAATGTCTGGTTTATGGCTAAAAAAGAGTTCAAAATGAAACTTATTTGAAATCACAAATGTTAACATTCTATTTATGAGGTAGACTAAGGTATAAAATGACTCGCACCAGTATTTCAAAGACATGTTAGCTTGAGCAATGAGAGTTAAACTTGTTTCTAAAAGGTGTTTATGCCTCTTTTTAACTTTTCCATTCTGGTTGTGTATGTAAGGGCATGCATGTCTGAGGGCAATCTTATGTTCAACTAGAAAACTTTCAAAAGCCTTTAACTCACCCTTCATGTCACACTGAAGAGCTTTTATTTTTAGTTCAAAAGAATTTTCTACAAGACTTTTAAAATGTTTAAAGATGGTAAAGGCATCATATTTGTATACAAGGGGATATATCCATGTAAATTTTGTATGATCATCTACAAAGGTTATATAAAATATGTAATCATTAATTGATGACATAAGAGCAAGACCTCATAGATCAATGTGTATGAGTTCAAAAGGTTTCTTTGATTTAGGGCAGTAGTCTTGTATGGTTCTTTGTGCATTTTTCCAAGTTTATAGGCAGAACAGAAAGGCAATGAAGCTATTGAAGTGTTTTTATTAATTTCTTTTGAATCAATACAAGTAAAGACAAGATTCTTTAAGACTCTTACATTTGGGTGGCCTAACCTCTTACGTTACAATCTAAAGTTCTTTAACTCTTTAAAACTTTCAAAAAATGCCCAAAACTTAACTCTAACCTAATTGATCGTGAACTAGAACATAAAAGTTTTGACAAGGAAGTTAAATTTACAAAAAATGAAGATTATGAACTTAACACTGGCCACTTCAACAGTTGATATAAGCATTTTTTAGCCACTCCTCAAAGTAAAACTTTCCCTTTTTTCAAATCCTTCACAACACATGAGTTTTTATGAAAAATTATTAAAGCATCATTATCATTTAACATTTGAGACACACTGATGAGATTTTTCCTGATTTTAAGAACATAAAGAACTTTGTTTAACTTTAATGTGCCTTGTGTATGTGGTGTGTGTATGTTTATGTGTTCAACATGTGAAATAGATAAACTCTCACCATTGCCTACTGAAATTTTCTCACCTCCCTTGTACTCTTTGCTGACTTACAAATTCTTCAAAGAGTTCGTAATGTGATTTATGGCACCTGAGTCCACATACCATGATGGATCAATTATTATTTCAGGTGTGGTGATGTATGCTCCCTTAGTATTCTGTTTGGCTTGTTGAGGTATGTAATCTTTATTGTATCTGTGCCAACACTCTACTACTGCATGACCAATCTTTAAGCATATTTAGCATGTTAGCTTAGGAGTTTGCTTTTGCCTATAGGGTTTCTGTCTCTACCTCTTCCACCAACATTGTGAACTACTTTGTTTTGATTTCCTATGTTCCAGTTTTTTTTCATATTCGAGTGGTTTTGAGTATAGTTGGCACTGATTTCTTACTAAAGACCTAAGTTGAGTTGCCCATTCCATACATCTAATTTGTTCTCTTTACTTAGAAGCATAGAGTATACCTCTTCTACTGTAAATGTCTCTGGTCTAAAGGATATATTGACTATGACTGAATTATAGTCCCTTTCTAGGCCACCAAAGATGTAGAGTATTAGATTCTTGTCATTAACAAAGTCTCCAGCAACCTTAAAAGCATCAGTCATCCCTTTAATCTTCATATAATACTCTGTTATGCTTAAGTTTTTCTTTTTTATTAAAAAGATTAAGTTGCGTATATTAACTATCTTAGCCATTGATTTTGCAGCAAAAATCTTGCTAAATGCTTCCCATAACTCAATAGATAAAGAACACTCTACCACTACAATCAACATAGGCTCTCTGAGAGTGGAAAGTAACCATCTCATAAGCTGTTAATCCTGCTTTTTCCAGATTTTATAAACTAAATTTATAGTTGTGATATTATTGTTCTCATCATCAACTAATATGTCATACTTGTGTGGTGGCGTGACTTTGATGTCAAAGTAATCTTCAAGATCATTGCCTTTTACAGATGACAAGACTTGAGACTTCCACAAAAAGAAATTTTCATCATTTAACTTAATTGTGTTTGGGAAGGAGAAAGAATTGGTATAAGAGTTTGATATATTTTGTGAAGCAGTGTTAACTTAAGTTAAGTTGCTTAAATGATCACTTGTAGTAACCATGTATCCTTGGAACGAATTATTGCTTTGATACCAAGTTAAAGTTTGGCTATTTTATGAAATCAAACAAGGAAGTTTAGAACTTTTGAATGAATAGCCAATATATTTATGAACTCAAGTTACAAGGCACGATTTACAAGGAAAAGTGATGAATATATGGCTACAAAAGATTATTATAAAACCCTAGAGAACTAAAGTTAAAAATGTCATTGTACAACAAAGGTTGCAGAATGAAACGGAGGCTGGTGCTGGTCCCTAGTCGGCTGCGAAGCACTCCCTGCTACTCTATCAAGTACTAGCAAAACTAACTATGCTGTCTTCTTCTTCATTTGTTTCTATTTTCTGTATTTTGTGGTTCTTTGGTTTCCACCAAGTGGCCTAATAACCATTTACTTCAACTACATATACTAACAGGTATTTAAATACAATGCTAACTGCTATGAGGCACTTCATAATAATGAACAACGATATTTTGCTTCTCTAGTGAAACATTGTGACGAGTCAGTCTTATTTCCTTACCTTACATTGTGGCTAAATAAGGTGCTCCAATATGCTAAGAGCTAACAGCATGGAATCACTAACCATACTACAGAAAAACTTAACTATGTAAAGAGAATTTTGACTAAAACTGTGCATCTGTGATATCTATAAAGGAAAATCAAAAGTAATTTAAAAAAAAAAAAAAAAAACCTTTTTACTGAAGATAGTTAAAATCCAAATATCACAACTCCATATGACTTCATACTTAAGATACAAATCACATTTCACGAAAGGAAATCAACCTTAATAAACAGATCCTTACAGTTGTTTCTATGATCAAAGAACTAATAATGAAAAACAAAAAAAAAAAGGCAAGGATAAACAAAGCAAACAGAATAAATGAGTTAAAAACTGAAAACTCACCTATGGAACATCCAAATGCATCTCTGCTGATAACCAAAATGCAGATCTGAAATCTGAATGCATCTTAAAATTTTGTCATAAAATTATCCATCCAACTAAATTAGGAACAAGTTACAACACTATTCATCAGAACCATCCAAGCAAACTACATCATAGGCCAGAAAACAAACTGAAATGGACAATGGTTGCCCCCAAAGCATATTGTTAAACAAAACTTTATGTTAGACAAATTATGTTCTTCATCACTCTCGAAATGTTATACAACCTAGGCAACAATCTAAAGAAGCAATAGAACAGAAATTGAAATACAAAATCTATATACATTGTTCAAGGATAATACCTAATTCCCTGCAGAAACCTTCAAAGAATGAAGGCAGCCAATGCTTTCAGCAACAATGTTATCAAGCAATAAGCAAAATTGCCAGCTCATCTATACAAAGATCTGTAGCAGTGTCGGCAAACAAAAGAATAGTATGAAAACTCAGCTAAATCAAGTTTTAGAATCTAATAGAATGTCATCAGAGGATGACCAATGTCTGAGAAGGTGTAGATCATCAGAAGATGATCAATCTCACTGCACAGGGCCTAATCTCATCTTCCAATGTTTGGCTGTTGCTGTCCCTCACAATAAAAATTGGTGAGAGAATAACACCAATCAACGCATTGACATCAACGTGCGAACTCTTTTTTCCCTCTCAGCTTTCTTAGCACTTGGGGTTCTCTTCAGTTTATTCAACTCCTCCATCACAACTTTCTCAACTTCGTCGATTGTGTTCAGAAGTTTCTTCTGGGGTGTGAGAGACTCCAACTCTCCACCAGCCTGCTTTGTGATATCAATCAAAATCTTTGGCACTTTGACAGAGAAAGGACATTGCTTCACACCCGAGGTTGGATTTGGGGACAACATAAAAACATCATGCTCTAGTGGAGCATCTGACAGTGGCACAGAAGAATCACCGACTCTCTGGTTGTGGGACATTGGACTCTCTAATTCTAGGCCTTCGACTTCTCCCAAACGAGCTCTTCTCCTTTCAATAGCCTAAAAATAACACGTGTAAAAATATCAATACACGGGCATACAGAGCCCCAAATAAAATGGGAAAATACAAAACAGAACTGCCAGTGGAAATTTTACATAGACTCAATTGGAGGCCAATGAAATCTCTGACTCAAGAATTGATTGCTGAAAAAACGAGGAGTAACTCTTTGGCACTACAATACAGGCAGTCAGCTAGGCTAACTCAGTCATGGGGGTTGATAATTCTTGACTACCATCATATATGTTTAATAAACAACTCTAAACAGGACGCCCTCCTCCCCTAATTCCCCCTGAATGCAAGTGATAGACACCAGCAGTATCATATTGGCCAAAATGGAATGCTCTGACATCACAAGAACTGACTCATCAAAATCAATGCAACTTCAACCAGCATGAACTGAACCAAAACTATCTGCTTCAAAAAAAAATCCTACAATCTACTAAATTCCATCATAAGAACTGAACTGGTGTTATATATATAATGATATATATGCATATGTTATGTAAAATGCTAGTATATTCATACTCAATACAGAACCATCTAACAACTGACAAAAGAACATAAAAGAAACACAATTGCAATCACACAATGATCAACACCGCTACATATCAAGGATTGGTACATTGGAGATTCATTGATTAAGTAAAAATTAAGGGACAATATATCTTAAATGAAAAGGAACTTCATTAGGTGTTCGGAACTAGACAAAAGAAAAAGTAATTTCTGAAATCCACGGAAAACCTAATATTTTCATACCCAAGAATTAAACGCTAAATACAAATTAAAGTTCAGTTCAATTTCCTACAACATAACCAAGATTATAATTGAACAATCCAAATAACAAAGTACCAGCGAAAATCAGGGAAAAAATTAGTCCACAAAATTTTGAAGATTACCCTCACAACAGCTGTGATATCCCTAAGAGGCGTCCTGGGGTACCACGCAGGCAACACACCGCGTCCTCTCCGAGCACTTCCCACCGGCATATTCTCTCTGCCTGTTGGCACACGTGTCACTGAAGTAGATCCGTGCACATTTCTTCTTCCGCGTGAAACTACACTTCTTGGGGTCGCCAACCCACCACCTCTTCCAGCAAGTCTCGTTTGCACACGTGGCGTCACATTAACTGCTCTATTGAGTGGAGATCCGATTGGATTTGAAGTGTTTTCTGGTTCGTCTTGAAGGATTCCGAGAGCTCCGTGACGTCTTTGAGTAAAGACTATCGCGACGTCCACCGGCCTCACGAGCCTATCACGTGCCTCTGGCATTGTTTCTTAGATTCTTGATTTCTCCTGAAACTGAGAGAAACAAGAACATAAATTACTTATTCCATTTTGAACAAAGGACTTTCCAAGAAAATGAGGATTTATTAATTTAAAGCATCATCTTGGTAGAAACTCAGAAAACTCGAGTTTTTAAGGAGAAACCTTTCACATTTTCCCGGAAATGAAAATTTTCCCGAGAAAATAAGAATGTTTACTTGAGAACAAACCCCGTATTTTACCTTGAAGAAATGAAAAACGAGGTATTTGTTATTGAAGAGTCCAAAAAAAGAGGCTAGGGTTTGGGTGGGATATCTGCTGTGTATCACAAATAAAGGAGAACAGAGAGAAGAGAGAAATGAATTTGGCGAATTTTCAAAATGAGATTTTGGGCGGTTTTATAGAAAATATCCATGTCAAGGACAAAAAAATTGGCACGTGCGGGGATGATTCAAATTTCAAATTTGCTTAAGAGCGGGCGATACGAAGGAGCCGTTTCTGGATGCGTGAAAATACTCTTTTGCCCCTACAGATAGATAGTTTCATCACAATCCATGCAATTAACGGTATTTGTATGTGTCTAAAATTAAACCGAAATAACTCTTTTATTAATCATATCAATAAATAAAATTTTAATTTAATATAATTATTAAATAATTTAATAAATAACAATCATATCACTTATTTAATTTTTTTATATATATTTTAATATATATTTATAATAATAAATTTATTAAATTATAAATAAGTTAGTACTATATGAATATTTAAATAATTAATCGTGTTATATACATATTTATATGTTGAAAACTCTGCACTCGAATCATACACGATTATTAATTATGTCAAATCATATTATTTATTTAATAATTATGTCATATTATGTCAACTTGAATTGTAAATTTCATGTCGTGTTCGTGTTAATCATATTAACAAGTCGTGGTAAAAGTTATCACCTCCATATGTAATAGTATTGTAGGATATTAATGAGAGGAATTAATTTAGATAAAGTTATAAGTTATAGCTTCTCAACTTTTTCATTATAATCTCTAACTTTTTGTCATAATTTTTAATTTTTTAATTATAATTCTCAATTTCAAATATAATTCATAAGTTGGGAATTACAACAAAATAATCGAAATTTATAAGGGAAGAGTTTGGAGATTGCAGCAAAAATGTTATAAAGTTAATCATCAGATAATATAATCTTATATATAGGGTTATATATATAGCATATATATATATATATATAAGAATATAAAGATATAATAAAAGCTTGGTGTAAATGAAAAGGAGAGTGATGAAATATGAGTAAGGGAGAGCATAAATTCAATTCATTTCCAAGCGGCAACCAACAACGCAAACTCTTTATGATCTATCTCCTGTGGTGTAAGCCTAGCTTGTGCTTGTAAATGTATTTGCAACTCTATTATCTTTAAACAATAAGAATGAAGGAAATGATATCCAAAAATACACAATTGATATTAAGAATTCTATACTCCTCTACTGTGGGAGAGAGGCTATTTTTTTTCTAGCAATTAGGCTGGTAGAATCTCTTCTAATTCTCTTCACGATCAACAAATTACTCCAATAACATAGCAGATGTCTGTCTCATCCTGTATTCCAACGACACCGGTACACTCTTTTTACATGATATACCATTTTCTTGAAAATAATAAAAATCCTAAATGAATAACAGTTTCCGAAAAACAAAAATTGTTTAGCAAAATTATGAGGAAAAGCAGCAGACACCCTTTGATTCAGAATTCTGCTCCTGACCAGGAACAATAATCCTGGTTCCCTTAAGAAGATTAGAATTGCCACCTGAATCATGCTCTTCGTTGGCAGTAAGGGATTTCTTGCTGATTATTCTGTAAATTTCCGTTAACACTGTTAAAAATGCAGTTTCGACGTTGGTGGCCTCGAGAGCTGATGTCTCCATAAAGAATAGGTTTTCTCTTTGGGCAAACTCTTGAGCATCTTCTATTGGAACTGCCCGAAGACTTCCTAAGTCACACTTGTTGCCAATAAGCATAATAACAATATTCTTATCGGCATGTCCCCTCAGTTCTTCCAGCCATCTTGCCATGTGGTCAAATGACTGACGCTTGGTCATGTCGTAAACTAACATTGCCCCAACTGCCCCACGGTAATATGCACTTGTCACAGCCCTGTACCTGAGGAGCCACAAAAGAATAAAATTTCAAGACACAATAAAGTAATAAACCCAAGCTCCAAATATCTTAATTTGACAAACAATATATAGAAGCTTGCAAATGATCTGCTCAGGTTGCCTACATTACACCTCTCCCAGTCAGACAAGGTCGGGCCCAAAGATTGGGATACCCTATCAGATAGGATGAGCCCATTAGTATTTCAAATGAAACATGTACAATAAACTTTATTCGGCGAGTCAGAAGGAAAAGTGAGCAACTATGACCTCATATACCAAGCTAATAACAACAGCTAATTGTTGCAAAAGTGAAATGTGAAGAACTTATTAAATCAAGCTGATTGTCATGCACAATATATCAAAAGACAAGTCAAAATGTATCAACTTATAGTCTCAAATCTTTTCTAGTCACTCTATCATTGTTCAGCTTACATATAGAGAGAACAAAAATATAGAGGTTATTAATGCACAATTTTTAAAAAGTATGTAACAAGTTTCAATTTGATTTTTTTAAGCTTCTAAATGAATTTTCTTCAGGATAAGATCAATCAAACCTGAAGGCTACAAGGAAGACTATACACAACTATTATAGCAGAGAATGTGTTTAGCTTTCAATTCAATCATCCAAATGCTCCAAACAGAACATTGTTACTGAGTGTAAGTTACTAAGATACGTGGAACTCGATGACGGAAATCAAAAGGAAAGTAGAATCAGAATAGCATCTCAAGAGGAAATTACATTATGGGAAGAGAGACTTGATGAATTAGACAGAAAGAAAGAGCAAGCGAGAATCAAAAATATTTGGAGACTTGGCCAGAGTGCCCTGCCTGTATATAAGGTTCCACTAACGACAGCTTGAGATATTGTTTAGCATGCCAAACAGCCATGAAGCTTTACATGAGATGATAGACAGAAGCAGATACCGCATTTCATTATCAGTGTGATAAACTTGCACACAATGAACCAAAAATATATGGTAATCATGCTCTGCATACTTTATATACCATCATGAAATAAGCCGAGTACCAAGAGATAGATAGCAGCATTGCATTACAAATCAAGCTAGATCTACACATGACCTGAAAATATAAGGTAATCTAACTACTTGGCATGGTCTGAGAAAGTATACTTACACTGATGTTTGTGTTTACATACAATAAGGGATCTAAAGTAAAAAACAGGAATCCTAAGGTGACACCCAAATAATGCAAATGAATCTAGTTATCTCCAATCAAGTTGCCATGCAGCATTCTCACAATTCCAAAGTTTACCTAAAGTAGAAACTAAAGTGGGATGTGCATAAATACTGGTATTTCATACAATGTAGAAAATGGCTTCATTGCAATCAAGACAATTAAGTTGCTTAGGATTCAGGAAATAACTATAGTAGAAACTGAGGGTTGCATATAAATTATTACAATTTGAAGAATGTGGAAAATGAGTGCATTTGGTGAATGATAATACCTTTTTTCGGGGCTAAAGGCTTTTTGCTATGACTACAGGAATGAAGTGTTCTTTTTTTCTCTCAGGGAAAAAGGGAACGGGAAGAAATCAAGAACAATAAATATTATCAGCTGGCTCTAGGACTATAATTTCAGTATAATTTAGATTTATTTATTTGATAAAGAAAAAGATTTTCAAGACCCTAAATTCAGAAACTGGAAGATGCAATTAATGAAAAATATAACATAACTTCATTGTCCTTTAGCTCTGCAGCTGAAGTAGTCATGTAAAATGATAAAAATGCTTAGAAAGCTAAAACAAGGCCCATTGATTTTGTTCAAGACCACTAAAGCTTACCTAAATACGAAACCATTTTAAATATTGAAACTACTCAAGATGAACTACATCAACCAGCCTTTTGAGAATCTGATAGACCTTGTCAAGAAAGTCTAGCAGATGATGTCATAGCCAGATAAAGGAATTCTTGACATTAATCTGCTATTGGGAACATATACAGACAGTTTTATTTTTAGTACATAGGAGAACAGATAAAGAAGAATTTGAGTTCATTGAATATGAAAATCTACTAAAATCCATGACACTAGAACTAAGAGAGATGTTCCTCTAACACCCTAACAAGAAGAATCTCAGTCCTTTATTCTTCCTGTAACATCCTAACAGGTTACTCTTTAACCCATGATTTCCTCGATTTCTCCCATTCTCCCCTATGGCAATCCAAGATACCATCCTATATTTAGTTTTTTGTTAAATTCACTTTAGCATGAAGGGAGAAACAGTAAAGAACCTTTCTAATTAGAGAATTGAGTTACAATTACTAACCATAGCAAGTCATATATAATAAGCACAATCCTTCATGATATGAGCTCTAAGCACCAAATGAAAAAATATTCTATTCACAGGGAACAAATTACAGAATCTGAATTGAACATCTAAAGCTGTCTATATTAAGATAACTTTTTCAAAGATTCTCTTGGAGAAGAAAGGCACCAGACAGTTCCAAACAATGTCTTCATCCAAGACTCCTATTAACAACCCAAATAATAACCTAAACCGACCAGTTGCTGAGCAGCAACAGGCTGAATACATTAGTACTTCCACCCCAACCAATAGCAAACCTGAATTACATATCCTATAATCCCCAACAAGTAACTATGACACCAGGAAGCTTCACCAATATCTGCAGTTAATGACTTCTAGAAATAAAGGACAATAGCAGTCTATTTCTCTAGAAATTGGAAGCTCAGAACAATTCAATCCCCTGATGCTCCGAGGAACCTTTTTTATTCCATTAGATCCTTCAAGCGAGCTAAATACCAACTTATAACCTCACCCTCCATTCTTCATTCAGTTTCATCAGAGTCACAACTGATCTCAATTATTATTTCCTTCTATTCTATTCTCAATGCATAAACCGCATTGGAGAAAATTATAATGTTCCTCTCCATCTTCAACGTTCCCTTAATAATTCAAACCTAAAATTTATAAGTATATCACAATTCGACACTAGAGAAATGGGGAAATCAATTAATTTAACGTACTGGATTGCAATTATTACAAATAACGAATAAGTTATATCAAAGGCGTAAATTCTGAAGCCCAAATACTTCTCCTGCTATCCATTTCATTTTCTTCAATGTGTCAAAAATTGGATCAATAACCTAATTTGAATCCAAAACCAATAGATCACAAAGAGAAAAATATAAGCATGAAATGTGAATTCACACCTTTCTTGGCCAGCAGTGTCCCAAATTTGTGCTTTAACTGTTTTGTTATCAATAGAAAGCGTTTTCGTTTGAAATTCGACACCAATTGTTGCCTTGGAATCCACGCTGAATTCATTTCTAGCAAAACGAGCGAGGAGCTGTGATTTTCCCACGGCGGAGTCACCGATTAATACAACTTTAAATACGTAATCAATCTTCTGATTGTAATCTCCATACAAATTGGACATCGTCACCACGATACCAAATTTTCCTCTCAAACCCACAGATTTGAACCTAAAAAACTACAGATTTGTACAAAATCAATCATGTGGCTTCAACAACAAGATCTGAAGCTCATCATCATCGACAAACGATCAAAGAGAAAAAATGAAATTTGAGACCAAAGTGTCTGGGAGATCCGAGAGAGGGAAATGCGAGACCAACGGCCAACGCGCGGAGAGTTTTAACGGTTTTCTTATCATAAGAAATATATACCTATATTCAGGAGCAGGATGGTTTTGTGGCTACAAGAGTTGAACATGGATCTGGGCCTTTGATTGCACTGACCGGAGTTAATCAATCCAATGGCATCAGATTAGAGATTTTCGTCCAACGAGACTTATTTTTAATTATTATTAAAATAAGTAAATCCTACAGTAAATTTGGTGGTTCCCGATCCTCGAATTTTTTGTCATTACTTATTAATTTGAATTAATTGTCTTTAATTTAAAATAAAATATTCTTATTTATATTTTTAAAACAAACATCAATTATAAATTTCAACAAATTAATAATAATATGAAAATATATTTATTTATAACAATTACACTCTTAAATAATAAAATGATAATTAATAATTTATATATATTAAACATATCATTATAAACACCATCATCATTCATCCTAATTTACTAATTTACTATTATCACAATAATAAAATAAAAATAAAAACTCGATTTTATTTCTTAAAATATGAAAATAAATTAATTCAACATAATCACCAACTTCTAATATTATAAAGTATTTAATTTAGAATTTATTTAAAATATTATAGCTTACAAGAAATATGTTAGAACAAAATTTTAAATCTAATTGATATATTTTCTT
>JAXCLQ010000015.1:7448385-7467217 GCA_035584115.1 Cedrela odorata
TTTTATTATAGTTCTCAACTTTTTATTGTATTTCATAATATGCAACTCTTTTATTATAGTTCTCAACTTTTTTATTGTATTTTTATAATTTGAAAATTGCAACAAAAAATTTAAAAATTACAGTAGAAGAGTTATAGATTACAGCCGAAGAGTGGGATAAAGGTCAAGTATGCATGCAACTGAATTTAACATTAAAAAGTTCTAAAATAATAATAATAATAGCAACAAATTTGTACTACTCAAAATAATGATTATATTCTAATTACAGACAGTAGTCGCACGAGTTGTTGAATCCCAAAGAAGTACAAGTGAGCCCAATATTTATCATTCAGTTACAGTTGATCGAGTCTTACTCACAGACCAGCCACAACCCAAATCAAAGCAGCAAAGCCCACACGGCCAACCCAGGAAATGATTAGAATTAGTGCCTTCTACTGCTTGCTTCTGCTAGTAATAGTCTCAGATCACTCTTGATTTATCTAGTAAAAATGGGCATCTGAATTCCAAATTGAAAGCTGTCTGCAATCATGAAGGTTTAAGCTTACGCTTAATCATTTGGTAGGTAACCGTGAGAACATAATGATCACAACAACATAGATAAATAAAACTTGGATGTACGTTTTTCTACGTTTTTCTTTTAAGTTAGTTTCATTAGCAGCATCGAGAAACGAAAGAAATTTAACAGGTGGAGATGGACAGGAATCAATGTACATTCAAGGAGAATGCAGTTGCTACAATAATACATTAAGAAATACCTCCGAAGAATCCTACATTCAAGGACACCAATCAAAACCACAGACAATTACAACAGCATCAAAAACCTGCAGGAAGGAAGTGGGCTGCAATGAACAAAATTTTACAAGGCACTGCCTGTCTAATTTCACTGCAGTTTGATGCGATCAAGACTCTCAGACACTGTTCTCATCCTAGGACGCAACTCTGGATCCAGCTCAGTGCAGTTTAGTGCAATATGGAATGCAGCCACCACTTGATTCTTTGCATGAACTTCTTTCACAAGTGCTGGGTCTATTATCTCGGACAAAGGACGTTCTTCGCGGAACACCTTCCTCACAAGACTTTCTAACCCCTTCCCATCGTTTTCAGGTCCAGCATCAGGCAGCCTACCGGTTAACATCTCCAAGAGTACAATTCCAAACGAGTAAACATCACATTTCTGAGTAAATTTGCTGCCATATATTCGAGCTTCGGGTGCCAAGTAAAAGTTGGAGAGAGTTGAAATTCTTGAACCCATTGCGGAGGTTACAATGGTTTGGTTTTTGGTTACTTTGGAGGTACCAGAGAGAAGACGAGTGACCCCAAAACCCGATATATGAGGCTGGAGTTCATCATCAAGAAGGATTTTTGTAGATTTTATATTGCCATGAACGTATTTTCGAGGGCTGTACTCATGTATGTACATTAGACCTCTTGCAGATCCTTGAGCAATTTTTAACCTTGCTTGCCATGGAAGTGTTGGCAAAGAATTGGAAGGCCCCCCTGCAACAACTGTCAAAACACAATTGTAAAACCAATTGGATATTGCCCATTACATTGCCAAATGAAGCTAATGCAAAAGCGCAAGGGAAAGACTTTACTGTTTCAAAGAGTGAGCACTATAGAGGAAGATTACTTACAAGAAATTCTCTACCACCATTTTAACATGTAACATAATAATCACATTGGAATTACACAATTGATTCATAAAAGAAATCTTCGGAATTCCAAGGCCAAAGTGTATCACATACAATAAACCTATACCCAGTATGCAACAGGATAGTGGTCCACCTCTTGTTAACTGTCACTGTTGAACATCAATTGTATAGAAAACCATGCACTTATATCACTCTAGGGGTCCAATCAATAAAGTTTGGCCTTAGTATGTATTTATAGAAGCAACCAGCGGCAGATCAACAGGACCACAAAATAAATTTCTTGGACAGAAGCTCTAAAATTAATATGCAAACATGTCCTTACGATGCATCCAGGGACACATGACACCAATCTTAGTGGAAGATAAAAGCGAAGAACAAGACACCAAAGGTGGATCATAGCTGAATTATTACTGTTTCAATGAGGACAATCACAAACGCTCTTTAATATGTCAAGTTCTCCACAAGAACCCAATGATGCCTCCATATTTATGATGACTATGACTACTGACCACTATTCAGAAGGGTAGTAGAAAAATCAAGGTATGAGCTCAAAAATGGCCAAATTAACAACTGACATATAGTTAGAAAACACAAAGCAGATTCAGAACCCATTGATTTATGTCATAATTTTTAGATATTTGAATTCAAATGTAACCAAAGATCTTACAAACACGAGCCCGTCTCCACCTGAAGTTCAGAGGCACCTCAAAGTGCTAGACTTTATAGTTTAAACTCTAACCCTCCAATTTCATGATATTATTCAGCAGGCAGTATGAAAAGTTTACAAAGAATTCATGACCCGTGATACTCTTTTGTACATAATTTATATCATCATGGAACATGTACTAAATAATGAACACAAAAATGTCAAGTCCTGGAATTTCTTAACTATAAAACATGACACAAGTCACTTTGGCAATTGGCATTAAGAATACAGAGAACACACAAAAATTAGCATTGAAGTAAAGCTACAAGAAAAAAAAAATTGTCCTCTGAGTCCACGAGGGAAAAAAATTATTGCAAATTGATCCCAAATTTGACTCTTGTAAGACCCGTGATCATCGATATTGGACCCATCTACACCCTTAAACATGATTAATTACCCATTTACGTGACACTATTATCATTACTTTAGCTAATTTAATCTAATTTCAACCGCCTAATAATAACAGCAATTACGAACACAACAAAATAATTTTAAGGAATGTTACCATGCAACGCGGTGTACAAGCTCCCATTGCGGACGAAATCAGTAACCAGCAACTTCTCATCATTGGCATAGTAATAAGCTTTCAACCGCACGATACTGGGGTGATGGACCTTGGCGATGGCCTCCACTTCACTCTCAAACTCCTTGAACCGCCATGTGGCATCACCCTCGCTCAACCTCCTCACTGCAACTACAGTAGGCGCGACTACACCTGATCCTCTCCCCGCAACCACCTTGTATACTATCCCACTCCTACTCTTCCCCACCACGAAAGCCGATGCCCTCAGCAGATCCTCTAAATCTATATTAAAGCCTTCGTCTATGATAACGAATTTACCCTTTTGCCCCTCCTCTTCGTCAACCATAACATCATTCGTCGTTTTTTCCTTTCCTAATTTATCCTCCCAAGTTCTTCGTTTTCTCCGAAACAGCCATACTGAGACTGAAACGACGCCAACCACCACTGAAACGCCGGAGATTAAAGAGACTGCCACTGACCCACTTCTATCCTTCTCTTTCTGTTCATTACTAAAGCTAAAGTCAGAGCTTTTAGGGTTTTGTGGGTCTTCTTCTTCGGGGTTTGCAAGAACTTTTGGGTTTTCAGTTTCTGGGCATGGGCTTTGCAAAGGAAAACCACAAAGCCTCAGGTTTCCTGAAAATGCGGTGGGTCCCTGATTCAACAGTGACCCTACCTGAGGTATCTCTCCACTAAGATTATTATTCCTTAGATCCAAACTCACCATCACCGGAAAATGACCGTACATCGCTGGAATCTCGCCTGAAAATTGATTAAACGACAAGTTTAGAGTGCCAGTGAGGGCTCTTAGGTCGAGAAGAAACTCAGGCAAGGACCCATTAAGGAGATTTGAAGATAAATCCAAATGCGTCAAGTTCTTGAGTGTTTTGATTTGGTCAGGTATTGGGCCAGAGAAAGAGTTATGCGAGAGATCGAGATAAACGAGGTTTGTGGCGTTGAAGAGATGGGCAGGAATTAGTTTAGAGAAGTTATTCTGAGCTAGATTGAGTCGAGTGAGTGAGTTCAAAAAGCCGAGTTCTGAAGGCATGTAGCCAGTAAGGTTCTTGTTTGGGAGATAAAGAGAGGTGACTCGGTTTCTAATGCAGTGAATGCCGAACCAGTGACACGGAGTTGAGTCAGATTCTGACCATGAGTCGAGAGCTCGAGTTGGGTCTGCTGTAATGGCGGCTTTGAGTGCTAGGAGGGCGATACCATCTTGGTTCAGACAAAAGGAAAGAGGAGTGAACAAAAGAGTGAAGAGGAGGACTGGAAGAAGCATTTTTTGTTTTCTCTAAATTTCGATGATGTAGAACTTGATAATGATACTTGCTATTAGTTCATGATTTCAACGATCGTTACGTTCTGCAACGAGGGGTTGCAGAGAAGGAGACGAAGAAGTAGAAGGATTTTTGAACTTGAATTGAATGAGTTGTCTAGTTAAGTGTTATCGAGGTAGCAAGCAGACTAACGTGGCTATGCAACGTTTGAATTTCTTCACTAGTGCAGGCACTACTGTCTTTTCAAATAAATAAAACCAATAAATTAATAAATAATGATTCACTATTTGTCTCGCATGCCTTGTGCCTCGTGGATCGTGGCAAACACTGAAACAAGTATATTTATTTTCTTAAATTTTATTTATTTATATTTTTAATTAAAATAATTACAACGAAGGAAATATATCCCCACAAGTTTAAAGTGTTTTTATTTATGGATTTTAGAAAAATATAAAGAAAGATATTTAACTGAATTTTTTTATAAAAAAAAGCATTTAAATGCAATTTAATAAATGTGATGAAAAGGGTAAAACAGGAAAATAATGAAATTAGGATTCAAAAGGGTTGCTTTCTTTAATGAATATGCTTCGGATTGGGACATTTGTTCGTGTCAGAAAACCAAATCATTTAAGAAAAGGACACAACAACACATGGTTGGTCTCTTTTTCACTTTTCAGTTTCCACTTAAAAGGTCATTTAGGTAAATTCTCAATAAAAAATCGTTTTAGATTTAAAATCAAAGGAAACGACAATCAGAAAAAAAAAAAAAAAAGTGTGGAAGCGGAAGTTGGTATCCTTCCTTCAAGAAACACTTTTTTCAGTTTCAAAATGACGAGAAATTACAGGACTCTGCTACGAGAACAAGGGAGAATTTGTGTTAAAGGGGGTCGGACTCTATTCTTCTATTTTATTCGTTTTTGTTTTGGGAAATGATTTATTGTATTGTTTTCAGAAAACAAAGAAAACAAACTTATTTTCCCCTCCCCTAACCCTCTTTAACTGAAAAAGAAGAATTAAAAAAGATATTTCTTAATATGCAGAATAAAATAAAATAAAATATAATAAAATTAATTATTTAAAATAAAATAAATTATAATAAAATTATATGTAATGTTATATTGTATTTGATATATGATAAGATATAATAAGATTATTTATATAATTTTATTTTTAAAATTATTAAAATTAAATAATTAATTATTTAAAATAAAATAAAAATATTTAACTTTTTAAATAATAAAATAAATTTAATTAATATTTATTTAAATAATTTAAATATAAATAACATATTAATAACATTTTAAATAATTAATATATAAAATTTTACAAAATATTTATCACTTATATTTTTAACTTTGATATTGTAAAATATTTATTACTTGTATTTTTAATTTTGATAAAGCAATTAGTGTTAAAAAGTAATATCTTATCCAATCTAAAAATTGAAATAATAAACTAACATAATTTGTAACTATTGAGATAAATGTCGAGGACTTTAAAATATTTAAAATTTAAAATTAAATAATTTCAAATATCAACTTAGTATTAATGTTATATTTTTATATTTATCCTAACATTCTTACTGCACACCAAACAAGTCCAATGTATCCCACTTGTTTTTTTAGAACAAAAACAAAAATGGACTGTGTAAAACAATGACTGACAAGCCCTAGTTTTTATATTTTTATAAACAAAGATATAATTTATTTATTTATATCATATAAGTCCCTAACCCTTGGTAAAAACAACTATAAAATCATTTAATATTAAGTTATATACTCTAAAAATAAAAATATAATTTATTAATTTATATTAAAGGAATGTTATTGTCTGTTTCAGTTAAGGACAAAATTTATTTCACATGAATTAAAAAAAAAATTATGCTTTCTTTGAGAGATTAGCAAAAGTGAGGGATCCGGATGTAATCACAATATTTTCATATAATAAGAGATTCTCCATGTGATTTTCTATCAACATTTTCAATTTTGGATGGCTGCGACATTTTTTAAAATTCGTTTTGAAGTTATAATAATATTCCAAGATTATGAGGTCCAGATTGCATTAATTTTCTGCAAGAGAGTAAAAGCACTTTTGTTAAAAGTTGCAATGAACGAGTGTAATAATTAATAAAGGACAAATTAACTGCTAGCAGGCAGGAGGTCGTTATCTCGTTAGCCGAGAATAATTAAATTAAAATATTCATTTCAAACAGAAAATTCAAATTGGATTAGATGATTTGGTTATTATTATTATTATTATTATTTATTTGAAAACATACTAAAACCAGATCAGTGCAAAACCACAAATGGGTTGTTTGTGATTGCTATTTTGCAAATGTATTTCTATCTATTCTATAGAATTAAACTGAAAATAACGAAAAAAGAAATTCTTTTGAGAACCAAAAAAGCACTTTGAATTGAATTGCTTTTAAAGAAAAAGCTAAAAAATATATTTTCAGAAACACGAAAGCACTTCCTACATAAGCAATTCTATAAACACCCTTAAGAACTACCAATATACTCTTCTGAAAATACCATGATAGGCACAAATCATTTTCTACTAGAATTGTTTCTATCACATGATCACAATGCTCAAAATGAGATGATGATAATGATAATTATTGTGCACTTATTTTTATTATCAAAACATGAAACTAATAATCTTTAGTGTCTTGCTGAACTTTGTTTATCGTAACATGTAATACAGCTATATGATGTAAACTAGTTTCAACTTATCCAATGCCGTAATTCGTCTTCTTCCTATCAAATATCAACGCTATAGTTTTGATCTACCATCCTTATTTCTGGGAAGATGCAAAGCATCATAGTGGCCAGATCCATGATAGAGAACTCTGATAGGATTTTCATTGCCATATTCTTGGCCATACTCTGCAATTGATATCAGGCCACCAACATCCTTATCATACATATACACTGTGATTGGCATCCTGCAATTACAAAAGCATTGAGGGTCAATTTTTTTCCCCCTACTCCACAGGCAACTACAACTCCAACAGCAAAGCCTTACAACCCCAGTTCAAAAATGATATCAAATTCAGTAAACCAACTCCTCAGTTGACCATGGGGCTCAATGGACTAGGATGATGTTAAGGTATAATTCCTACAAAGCAGAAGAGAAAGAGAGAAAGACTCACTGTAGAACATACGAAGCCATGAACAATTCAGGCTCACCTCCCCAAACATACGGCTTCCTTATCTGTGAAACATAAGTGTCGAAATCACCTTCAACGAACCTGTCAAAATTGTAAGTCATCACATACAAGTCTACAGAAAGAATCATAAAATAGATGAAATGCCACCCACATGTTCTTTAGTACGACAAATGTCATATTAGACATCAGGGAAAACAATAGGGATCTGTCAGACATCATATGTAACTCGATTCTTTTATCATAGACAATAGTTCTTGCCTACTTGGAAAGAGTCGGCTAGAGAAATAGTTAAAGATGATATGCTCACGCACAAGACTACTAAAACTTCATCCACGGGTTCACCCTAGTGGAAACTGGAAGCTTTCAGGATTTGCTATGATGAGAATGTGACAATGGTACAACTGAGAAAAGTTACCATTCCGACTCTTCCCTTCTCTTTATAAACTCATCTGCAACCTGAAAAATATAATGAATGGGAAAAAATGAGTTTGCATTGGACTATAACAGATACCTATTAGGAAAAAGATAAAGGTAATACTGTACCAAATTTTTTGGTGTCATCCCTAATTCGATTTAAGGATTTGTGGATCCCACATGGAGATCCACAACAGATAATGATATCACAATGGAAGTACCTAAAGTTTTTCCCTTCCCACTAGCCTTCTTCAGAGAGGGCACACATCAAGGAGCCAGGTCCAAGCCAAAAAACCATTATGACTTTATATATATATATATATATATATATAGATTTGTTCAACAAGGAAAAACGAAAATCCCTTATCAAAAGTAAGTTACAAAGGACATAGGGGTTGAAACAAGTAACTGAGAAACTGCACTGACAAACAAAAAGAAAAAAAAAATGAGAATATTAAAGTTATCTTCATCATAATACAGGTAAATCTTATTGGGGTTGTACATGAGGTCCAGCACATGAAGGCTGGGGAGGGGTTTGGTTTATATTCATGTAAAAAAGAAGGGAAAAAAATCATCATAATACAGGCAAAGGAACATACTCTAGCCTGTAAGTCGTCTGCCAGTTCTCTCTGATGACTCTCACTTGGAGCTGGTTTCCCAGCTCTTAAACAAGCCCCGTGTGCAACAGAACGGAACAAACATCTGCCATCTCCGGGTACACCTGCATATTAATAGTTATCTACACTGGTATGCATCAAATTTTAGGTAAAAAAAATTATGCCACTTGTAAAAATTTGAAAATTAGAAACATAAGTAACATATTTAACAAAAATGCATAGTGTATAAAAATTGGGGAAGATGGTGGTGCTCACCAATAACAGAATAGCCTGTATATACTTTCTTCCCATGCGAGTATTTAGCATATGACAAATCACAGTTCTCTTCTTTATCCTCTTTCTCATCGGCTGCTTCAGCATGTGCTGGTTTAGAACTCGAATAACAAACTAATAATCCAAGAATTAAGCCAACAGATACATATCTTTGTGGCCAATTTATAGGTCTAGCATTGCACTTGATTTTGGTAAGCACCCCTTGCTTAGGCACCAAGAGCCTCATTTTCATACTCTGACAAGCCAATGAAATTTCAAGGTGTCTTTTCTGATGTCCTCTAACACTAATGAATCTTTTAATGGTTAATGAGCATAAGTTGCACCTTGGTTCGTCGAAGCCAGAACCAAAACAATTACCCTGGAATGTTTGGAAGCCACCAGCAGATGAGCAAGAAATTGTCCGAGAGATAGACAGACCAGCATAGTCTTTTTTGGAGTGCCCACTATACAAATGGAACCAACATGAACAGGAAGATCCTTGAGATGCCACACCATAGATATTGCCACCCATTTGTCCTTGAAATCATCCACTCAGGTGGGCAACATTCTTTGCACAAGTGCTGATTGAGCTAGAAACAATCATATTGGCACAGCCTGTTGCAATAACATGTTGACAACAATTTATATGGAATACTAACTAAGAGTATCTGTCAAAACTAAGTCTCTATACATGAATTTTAGTTGGCTCAAACATAAAAACCTGTCTATCAATGCAGCTAATTCCTTTCTACCCAAAATCAACGAATTAATAGCAAATAAAACAACCAACATTCATATACCTGCACGCATAAAGAAGTTATTTCTTTATCATCTGGGTTACATAGAGCTAATATCAACCTATTCAGCAAATCATACTCTTTTTGGCAATGAAGGGAAATGCATTACGAGCATATTTCTTTAAGGACTGCTATCCCATACATGTCATATTATTAGTAGGCCAGCAAGTTTCTGGATTTCTTTAGGTTTTTGGTATCTGTTACATCTTGGCTTTACGGTTTGACATAGTTTTCATGTCAACCAGGAAAACCTGACAAAATATGGAGTTTAGTTTTGTCCAACTCTAGACTTGATGCTCCATACTCCAAGCATATTTTAGGTTCAATGTCAACGAAGAACAGAAGAAGAATCAATTCTTAAAGATGATATTAATTCAATGTTTGCCTTCAAGGCATAAGAGATTATTAGGGATCTCATGAGCAAGTAGAAACCACAATGGAACATATAAACAAGACTAATTGGATCAAATTCAAGGCAATAATCATTTAATTAATTATAAAGACACAACACTGATGGAATAAACTTTTCTTTTCCTTCATGCTTCTTGGCTCTTGTCCCTGTCATAGTTACCCACAAATTAAACCCCTAAAGCAAATTATAAACTAAACCCTAAAACTGATTAAACCAACAAAATTTATTTAGAAAAAAAACCAATAAACAAGCAAAACAAAGGAAGAAATGTCCGATTCTCTTAAACATTTCTCATTGAAATTAACCAAGTATGATCTTAAACATAAGCTTGATGACTACTATCATCAACAACAACAACGAATAATTCTCTCTATAACTCAATTCCATGTTCAATCCCTTCTTTGCACCTAGACTTAAGGTATGTCTGCGACTGGTATGCAAGCACAAAAACAAGTGTGTGGTATAACCACTTTTACTTGCAGCTAATGTTTACGGCTCATTCTCCCCTTATACTTGAAATCTGGCAATTTCATGTCACAGCAGTTGTCGATTAAAAGCCACCGCACCTCAATCCCAAACATACCCTTATTTGATGTTTGAATTCTTCCAGCTACAATATTTATCAAGATTAAGCCACTAATGAAACATATAAATGCAGAATTGCTGTTGCCCAAACAAAATAAAATGAATTATTGATAGTGAAATCTCAATGACAGCAACTATAATATACATCAAAAAATAACTAAACATCACTACCTCTACCAATCACAGCTAAAAGGAAAAGATAAGGAAAACAAAACATACCCGGAAATCCATTGAGCACTTATTGCAAAAACAATACAAAATAAAGGAAATGCGGGCAATAGATTTAAGAAAGACCAAAAAAATGGGTAAAGGACAATCCATTTTTCAGGTTGTTTCTAGAACAAACACGAAAGAACGAAAATTCGTGAAGTAAAGAATGAATACCTGCTAAAGCTTTGAATGGTTAACGACTGAACCCCACAAAAGATAGAAAAAGACTTTTAATATACACAAGAAATGTATAGTTTCTCAAGATTTCCTTTTTCGTATTGTCAGACTCAGTTGCTGCTATTGTTACTCTTCTAACTTCTCCGTAGTCGGCCAGTCCTGGCTCTCGCCTCTCGCTGGCTGTGTGCGGGTGTGCTGGCGTTAGATCTGTTCTTGGAGCTCAGGAAAGAACGACGTCGTTGGACAAATTCATATCTCTACATTTTGGGCCGGGATTTCGGAACCCGAATAAATTTTACCATTTTATTTATTAAAATATTCTAATTCATAGGCGATACAATAATTCCTGAAGATAAAAGGATTTTAATATATTCATTTAATAAAATAATTATACATTTTAAAGAAATATTCATTTAATAAAATAAGTATACATTTTACAGAAATATATTCATTTAATAAAATAATTATACGTTTTAATTTTAATTTTTATATTTTTTGCTAAAATATAAAATAAAACCGTCTTAATAGAATGAATTATCTAATAAAATTATAATCACCGACTGAGTAATATTAATTGTTATATTAGTATGAGCACAATTTGAACAGCAAATTGAATTTGATAATCCAATTTCCAAATTCTGCCACTAAAAGTAAAAGTTTCCGTTCACGATATTGATCTCTATTTCTCAACTTAGAAACGGCAGAATCCAAGTTAATTCAACCTTCCGTTTATTAAAATATGTGCACTTACAGCAATTTTCCGGTTAGCCGGAGCTTAGTTTATCAGAAATTCGGTTGCAACTTACAAATTTACAAACTGGGGCTGGACGTGCAGATGCAAATGATATGTAGCTAAATTAACATTCAAATAATCATGCTGAGAAGACCATCTCCTGAAAGACCATCCCTCTGTGCTCAAAGTCTCTGAATTCATCGAAGCTCGCACAACCTGGACTCAGTACAATTGCATCCCCTGCATGCATGATGAATGGCGGAAAATTTTTTAATAGATACAATACAATAAAAGATCCCAAAATTCATTTTAGCGGGTAATGGGTAACAGCAAACTCAGACAATATCTTTTCAAACTCACTGATTTCCAACACTATCTAAAATTGAAAACAACAAACCATAATTTGCCATCCTCCTAGCCTGGTTAACAGCATCCTTCATATTTGCCGCTGCAATGCAGGGAATGCTAAGACCATTATCAGCCAATGTCTTCTGAATCAGCATTCCTGAAGACCCAAACTTGGGGAAATTCACTTCATATATGTTAGTTTTTCAAGTAATTAGGAATGGTCCACAAAGACAAATAAAAAGAAAAGGAAAGAACACAGATCAAGTAGATCAATGCTAAGTATATCATTAACATTGAGAAACAGCAGATCACGTACAGTGATTACACATCTATGATAATTCAATGGTTCAATTAATTTTTCAAAACCGTTTGATTTTTGTCCATTTAAAACCTGCAAAGATGAAAAAGAACAACTTAGAAGCATTCAAATAACTATCAAGGCCTTAAGCAGTAGCTGCACAGAAATACATTGCAATATAGATCAATTTGTAAACAATGAAGGAGAAGTCATACGATAAGCAAGAAATACCCAAACCTAAGAAACGACAAGCTAAATCATATGGACTTAGTGGTCTTATAGACTCACCACATAGCTTGATTCTTTTTTTTAATTGCTAAAATCTTCTACGAGCCTCTTGGGCAATTAAAATATCAACATAACAAAGTGGAGAAGCAAAATCAAGTACATAAAGTAGGATTGAACCAGCTACAGAATTTGCACTAAAAGCAAATTCACAGTTATAATACCTTCTAGACTAAGATTATCTGAGTATAATCTAAACTAAGATTATCCAAGTGTAATCAGCAGGCATCCAGCCTGCAATACTTAACTGAAAAATAAAAATAAAAACACTTGCATAAACCAACTTGTCGATCTCTTTCAATTGTGAGACACAAATTATATTCACATTAACATATAGAGAGCATCACTCAAGTCTGACATCATAGCCAAGTTTATGACAGTTCAGGCCTCCCATAACTTATCTAATCAATTTTGCAATTTTTTTTTTTCGTGAAATGCCTTTATTAAATTTCTAGTGCAAGTGCAAACCAAAGGTTGCCAAGCCATTATGAAAATGGAAAGAATTGAGCAACCAAAATTAAATTTAACCTTTGCCAGGCCACCAAGTAGAATGACACACTTGTGTTCCTTCAGACCCATTAGTCCTGTATATGTTGCTTCAACATTTGTTGCCTTGCTGTCATCTACCCATGTCAACCCACGGATATCCTTGTGCACTGCATTATGATGCTTAACTAGTCAAAATGTTCTTAATCTATGGTTTGAAAAACAATGGAAATATATGTTAAGAAAAAATAAGTCTGCTCGAACTCAAACATAGCCAGGCCAGATGAATCAAAACTTGGCATACTTGCTCAAGCCCAAAAAGAGGTAGAAATCTTTCACCATTCTGAAGATATTACTTAGTGTTGTCAGAACATGTAAATGATTCAAGTTGTTCAGTAAATCATACAAATCTTATGCTCTCTCCTGAAGGTTTAATAGTTAAAAAAAAATCAGCTCAATAACATTACTGAAAGCATAGCAAACAAATCTATTTCTCTGATGTTTATGCACGAGTATAGGCATGACATCTTAATCATATTAGCTACGTAAAGAGCCCCATCAGCACCTGCTAGAGCATTCCATTGGTCACCAATATAAGGGTTTAACATAACGAATTATGAACCTCCCCCGACACAACTTATGTCCCTTACATCTTTGTCCCTTTGCCCTGACCTAATCAACAAGGATTGGTGGCCGGTTCATGAGGATGAGTTCCACATTTCTGGCATCCATTAGCATCCAAATTTCTCGACTCTGAAGAACTAAATCATTGGTATCCATCGGAAAGTTCCAATAGCAGTTATCCTAATAACTTAAGGGATGTGCCAACCATATCCCTTATCCTAATAACTTAAGGGATGTGCCAACCATATCCCAAGGGCATCCGTCAAAAAATTATATACACATAGAAGTTTCTTGATTTATGGAAATAGGTTTGAACTGTGAGTTTATACAAGAAATCAATCCTTAATACCATGCACGACAATTATTCCCTTCTTACATATAAGAAACATATTTGAAGTAACACCTTTTATCAGAAAAAAAGAGAGAACAGAATATGATCCTTGTTCTTTTTCATATTTGAGAGGGAACAACAGTATCTACGTCATCTTACCAATTTGCATACGATGAGGTGGCGCCCTTAATATTTTAAGTGTTGAATTGATGGCTTCCACATCAACTCCAATATCCAGTCCAAGAATGGATAATGCAGCCACTGCAGCGTTGTCATAATTGTGTCTTCCCATAACCTTCATGGTATCCAACTGTAATTGAGAAACAACTCCGATGGCAGGAACTTCAAAGCTGGCAATCTTTGCCTCCATATCAGTCTTTTTCAAATATAAAACATCATCAATATCATATGCGATATTCAACAAAAGAAAAAAAAAAATGGAATCCAATAAGGGCACATAGAACTAAGTGCAATTTGAACTAGACATAAACATCCAAGCATAATTTCAGAAGCATTAATATTAGAATCCCAACAAAAAATGCTGCACTGCAGTAAACTTTTACAAAATGTTTCTTCACCAATTATTTTGTGCAAACTGATTCTTCAGTCTTTCTCGAGACTTCCTTATTTTCTTTCTCTAAATTGATACAAGGGGCAGTGGTGCGTGTTCAAGGTAGCTAGACCTAGCGGCATCAGAAAGCTAGAGATTAATTGATATTCTTAATATCTCACCCCATGTAATATCTGAGGTGCGATCAATATGCATTTCAGCCCCTGAATATGTAGTAGAAGCAATTCTGCTAGACATTTGGCACTAAAAGAGGAATAGAAACAAAAGTTTGAACTTTTCTTAACAAACATATTGAAGAAATTGTTTCTTACTTTCACACCAGGAAAGGCTCCTATCCATGCAAGATTAAATTGATGTCCCTTAATTGCTTCATTCAAATGCCGGTTTCCTAGTAGAAAATATAGGATCAGCTCTTAAAAGACACAGCAACCACAAGCAGCAACAACTAAGCCCTAACAAGAAGAAACCACACAAGATGAGAATAAAAAGTGAGACTGATTCAGAAAGGTCTACTCGATGTTCTTACATAAGGCTTCAACTCATATTTAAAAATGCCACCCCACCCATACTTAGAAAGTCAATTCTATGCAGAAGCAGACAAGGTTCATGTTTTTTATGGACCTCAATATGGTGCTTAGAAAGCACATAAAACGTATCTCAGTAGATTTTGAACAACTTCTAAGCCGCAATACCATAAACAACTTAATTATTAAATCCCAATGTTTGTATGACACTTAAACCAGCTTATGTTTCAATCCTCTAATAGGAGGTTTACCATGAACCTCCAAATATCACCAAGGACAAAGCTCATTGGCTACGTTTCAATAAATTATTTTTGATTTATTAAATTACCATTGGGACCAATTTTTCTTTTTTATGCCATATTTTCATTAAGCATCTCATTCAATTACATAAGTTGTCATTCAAATGATCTTGGTGACAACCCTGAGTGTTTCTTCTGGATTAAAGAATGAGGACTTGCATGGCTTTGTCCATTTAAACTTTAACTGCCATCTAAAACTAAAGTATCTCATCACACTTACACATGGCACAATCCCCCACCCCCGAGTGCCAGCCCCAAGTTATTTTCGTTGTAGTTCTCAATTATTTTCTACAATCTTGAAAGAAGAACACATTGACAATAGTACGTTAAATAAAACCTATGAATTGACCTAATAGATATTCCCATTAAGTATTATGCAAGCTCAATCGTTTAGGAGAAAAATCACACTTACCAAAAGGAAGAAGTCCCAACTTGGAATTAGCCATGTGAGAAAATAAATGGCATTTGGTCAGTGCATAATTCCTCATTGTCTTGTGCCTTTCTAAATGATCAGGAGTAAGGTTTAATACCACTGCAACCTGCAAAGATGCCAGCATGATTACCAGATAGAAACTACATACGTGCAAGTGCATTTTTTGAGAAGCTTGTCGTGCTCACTTACTGAAGGGCAGAAGTAATTGATGGGAATTTCCAATTGATAACTGCTAACCTCCACCACCGCAACCTGAAAACATTCTCACATGAGTTTGTTAATTTTGTGAACAGATTGAATGCTGTAGAATGGAAAGAGAACTTCAACCAGTAGATACCACTCACCTGAAACTTGGGTTTTGAAGAAGGCAATTCAAAACACTGGAAAGCAGCCTCTGAAAGTGGATTTCCAAGGTTCCCTCCGACAAATGCCTCAATGCCAAGATGATTAAGCATCTGTGTCCAAACAATTCAGAAAACATAAATCTCCGAAATAATGTTGTAAAAGTAATATAAAAAAGTGAAGAGTTCATTAGGAAACAGAAGCTATACTAGCAATTATAATTAATGACTCACAATTGAAGGGTTGCTTTTATATGGAGAATGTTATCTTCTCTAAACCAAGAAATGTACTCTAATAGAAGTCAAAAGTTTTCTGCCTATTTCAGTCAGTTTGCTTGCTTTGAACAAGAAATGAGTTTGTTCTTCCTTTTAAAAGCCTCTTCCCTTTATTTTATATCGTTCATGCACAAAAATGTAGTACCTAACTCATTGGTCAATTTCCTTTAATTTACTGTATAGGAGACACAAAGGAAAATCCTTTGTCCAACAAAAGACAGATTTTAATTCCAGTCACAAATAAAAGACATTTAAAAAACGGATATAGTAATAAATGAACATGTATATAATAGTATGCGAAAAAGAAAAATTGGAGAAACCTGCCCAACAAAGGTAACAACAGTTGATTTTCCATTAGTTCCTGTTACTGCTAAGATCTTGATACTTCTTGGAATGACTTCTGCTGCAAAATCCAATTCAGACATCACTCTTTTCCCCTGCGTTTTCATGGAAAAGTAAAAATCATAGGACTAATTTTATAACAGAAATCCACAGATGCGTGGCAGTAAGCTTGGAACTAGTCCATAAGAAGAATCTGCAAGTAAACTAGCTAAAGTTGACAAACCAAAAGCAACAGTTCAATTGCTTATTATCTTACACGATGTCCACTGGTATTAGATTGTAACTGCATGAATCATGAATGTTAAAGTTGAATAATAATAATCTTCCCAAGTTATATCTGGCTTTTTATCCCAAGTAATATGCCAACTGATTTTGCATCTATCAGGAGAACATATACTTACTGACTGCAAAAAACAAGAAAGACCATAGTTTTCAATGGGAACCCCAGGAGAAACAACCACAACATCTGCATCCTTAAGTAACTCTCCATCAAAGTCTCCAAGAATTGTTCTTAAACCACTGTGCTTCTCAAAAAGAGGGTCTTGCTGCAGCCAATGAGCAGTTGAACTGAATATTAAAACAAGAACAACACTAACAAGTACGCGTAGCATGTTGCAGGAGAGCAGTTAGTCCCGGCAAAATTACTGGGATTACCATCCCAGTAACAAGTAATTTTTTCCCATATAGAGATTTGAACAGTGCAAGTGGCTATACCTCTAACAGCCCCAGGTTCTGATTCCGGTCAATTGCAAGAACTGAAGCACCTCGTGCAAGAGCAAGCCTTGCAGCAGCTCTTCCAGATTTTCCCAAGCCAATAACCTGAAATTAAAGTGCATTCATTTCAACTGCTTCCCATGTAAAAGTGTCGAATTTTTTTACCTAAGAATGGCCATGAAACTGGAGAAGAAGCCCTTACAGCAACGGATTGGCCTTGAAGGTCCCGTTTGAGACTGCAACATTCGATGGTTGTGGGTTTTCTCTTGTAGGCTGAGTGAACTGGTACGAGTGTTCTAGTTTCGTATGTACAGTTGAGAGATTTCAGCTTCATGATGTCTGCGTGCATTGCAATCGTTAATGCAGGGGTTGTCCGTGTGGGTATAGTACAGTAAAACGATACAAATTTCTGCTGCAGTTGTATGCGGTGACCGAAGGCCGTTGGCCTTATGGGTTTCCAACACGAGGTTGGGCACGGGTCTTCGACTATTTGGTTCAGCTAAATTATTCATTATTATTATTTAAAATTTATCCTTTGGGGTTTATTTATTAATCAAAGAGTGAATAAGATATGGGTGAACAATTGCTTTGTAAAGAATATGAAAATTTATAATTATTAAACATGCAACCAAAAAAAAAATGTATTAAATAAATGTTAAAAATATATAGATGTTTTTGGTGTTCAATGTGGTACAATTACAAAATATTATAATTTTTAATGGGGTATATTAATAAATGGAGTGGGTCATAACCTAAAAGTGCCATGATGTCCAGCTTCAGCCCTAACTTTTATTTTATCAAACCACAACATTACTCTATGGCCACGTTTGGTATATAAGATAACTTGTAGAATTCGATTACATTGTTAAATTTTAGTTCAATCTTTCATATAAGACCTCATTTGGTATATGAGATAATTTGTAGGTTGTAGGAATGGATTACTTTGTTAAATTTTAGTCTAATCTTTCGTTTGGTGTAGGCAATATGACTTTGGACAGTTTATCCAAAGTCCACACCTTAACAAGATGATAGTAATGGTTGGAAAACATGCTTGTTATCCCCCTCAGATTAATAATATGGATTTGAATGAGACCGAACTTCGTTGAATAATTTCAATTTGAACAGGATTAAATTATTTGAAAATATAAAATAAATGAGTAAAAAAAATTGGTAGAAATTGAACTTTGATTGATTGGTATATGGGTTTACTCTATCGTCAAGTCCAAAAATTAATTATCTCTAAACTTATTTTTCTCGTTTTTTATTTCATTTACAGACGATTTGGTTAGAATCGAAAATTCGTTTTAGTTCAAATCTAAATTCATAGTTTAATGACAAAATTTAAAGGCCAAGGGGTAATAAAATTATTTTTATGAACGGTTCAATCAAGTTAAAATAATAATAATAATAATAATAATAATAATAATAATAATAAT
>JAXCLQ010000015.1:7467317-7486936 GCA_035584115.1 Cedrela odorata
AATAATAATAATAATAATAATAATAATAATAATAATAATAATCATAGATAAAACTGATAAAATTTAAAAATTATAGACGTAATTATGTATTTTTTATAAACAAATTGATTCAGATCGACGGTTACGTTTATTTTAAATTCAAATTTAAGATTTAAAGGAAAAATTAAATGGTGAGATTTGTAAATGGTTTGAGTTTGAAGGTTTTGAAAGCATGAAAATAAAATTTATGCTTTAAATTGTTAAAAATTTAATTCAGAAATTTAAAGAGCTTACTTTTTACTATTGACATTTTTTTGGTAAGAAACCTTTCAAATTCTCTTGATCATCACTTGATGGAGTTCATAGAGAAAAACGAGTTGAAAGACCTTTTACCAATTATACCTTTCAATTTATAAATTTTTCTATCAAAAATTGTTTTGAAAGTTTTTGCAGTTCTTGAAAATTATCACCATTATTGGCAGTTGCCAGAAACATGTGAGAAGTTTTAATGGCAGTTTGAAAAAATTTGGGCTATTTATGAGTGGTTTTATTTTCACCATTAATGGTTCATTAATTGAAAATTATCAAGTTACTATTGTATTTATTAATGGTGGATACAACCAATAACATTCTCCTACTTGATCCATAAATTCTCTAAATCCTAATGTTTAAGAAATAAACATATAAATTATGGTGATAGGTTATCAAAATTGACAATTTTTTTTTATGTATCATAATATATTATGTTTTTTCTCTACCTATTCATATGTGGTAACTTAATGAATAAATTTTATATTTATTCTTAATCCTACGTAATAACCTTAACTTAATAAATAAACCTTATGTTTATTCTAGATCCAATCATAATTATTTTGTTATTGAAAAAATGCGTACACATAATGAAAAAAGATTATATAAATAGAGTTTCATTAATAAATTATATGTATATACATAATAATAATAATAATAATTTACATAATAAAATCAAGTCCCATTTGATCTACATGATTCTTAAAATCCTTAGATGGCGTGCCTTTTGTCAAATGATCAATTATTATTAATCCAGTGCTAACGTGTTCAATGATCACTTTATTTTTCTTAACACGTTCTTTTGATGACTAAGTATTTGATGTCGATGTGTTAACTTTAACTACCACTTTTATTGTTCTTAACTAAAAATATAGTGGCTGAATTATCACAATATATTATTAATGGCCTAAAAACTGAATCCATAATTCTAAGCCCAAACATGAAACGCTTTAACCATACTCATGTGAGATAGCCTCAAAATACAAAATGAACTCGGCCTCCATAGTGGAAGTAGCAATCAATGTATGCTTAGCACTCTTCCAAGATACGACTTTGCCAGTTAGTATAAAGATGTATCTACAAGTTGACTTTCTAAAATCATCACAGCCAGGCGAAGTCAAAAAATGAGTAGCCAACCACTTTCAAATTGTTAGTTTGTCTGTATATAAGCATGTAGTCCTTGATCCTTTGAAAATATCTCAAGACTTTTTTTTATAGTTTTTCAATGATTCATACCTAGGTTACTCTAATATTATCCCAACATTCCAACTACGAAAGCAATGTCAAGTCTAGTACAAACTTGATCATACATTATATTTCCAACAATTGAAACATATAGAATATTGTTCATTTGTTCCTTTTCAAGATCACTTTTTGGGCATTGGTTCAAATTAAACTTATCATCCTTTACAATCGGTGCTACACTTGGTGAACAATCTTTTAGTCAAAATATTTCTAAAATTTTCTTAATATAGTTTCTTAAAATAGACTTAATATTTTTTAATGTCTATCTCTATAGATCTTTATGCTAATGACATAAGATGCTCATCCATATCTTTCATATTAAAATTTTTGAAAAATAATTATTTCACCTCATGTAACAACCCTTATTATTGGTCGCAAGTAAAATATCATCCACATATAGAATAACAAAATAAATTTTACTGCCACTAACCTTTCGGTTTATACACTGATTCATAATATTCTTTTTGAGACCGAATGAAGAGATAACATTATGAAATTTAAGATACCACTGACAAAATGCTTGTTTCAATCTATATATAGATTTCTTAAGTTTACAAACCAAATGCTAACATTTTTGGAAGAGAATCTTTCAAGTTGTTTCGTGTAAACCTCTTCTTCTAAATTTTCATTGAGAAATGTCATTTTTACATCCATTTAATATAGTTCTAAATCAAAATGAGCTACTAATGTCATAATTACTTGGAAAGAATCATTTTTAGACACAAGAGAAAAAGTTTTTGTATAATCGATTCTTTCATTTTGAGTGAATCTTTTGGCAACAAGTTTGGCCTTGTATATTTCAATGTTGCCCAATGAATCTTTCTTAGTTTTAAAGATCTATTTACACCTAATGAGTTTAAACTTTTTAGGTAACTCAACAAGATCTTAGATTTCGTTCGTTGGCATGAAATTCATCCCATCTTTCATGGCATTATACCATAAGTCAGATTCTTGACAACTTATGGCTTATGAAAACATATCAAGATAATTTTCAACTTCAACATTATAATAAGACTCTTGTAGATACACAATGTAATCACTAGATATAGATAATCTTTTAATTCTAGTATATCTTCTTAATATTATATCAACATTCTCCTTAGGAGGTTGTTATTCAACTGGTTATTCAATATTTTTAGGTAATTCTTGAACAATTAGATCTATTGGAACATCATTTGTTTATAGAGTTTAATTGTCATTTACTATTGGTTGAATATCAACTATTGGATAATTAACACCAGTTTGTACTTGAATGATGCTATTAATGACAATTAATTGATTACCTGAAGTAAAAGTTCTTGAATGATCTTTTTCAGAGACTATGTTCTGAAATTAATCCCTCAAACTGATCAAGTTATTATTAAGAAATTTCGCATTTTTTGATTCCACAAACCTAGTGTTATGAGATAGATACCAAAATTTGTATCCTTTAGACCTTTTTGAATATCTAATAAAATATCCACTAATAGTCTTCGGATCTAACTTTTTTTCTTATGGATTGTTAACTCTTACTTTAGAAGGACAACCCTAAACGTGTATATGTCGCAAACTCAGTTTTTAACTTTCCATAACTCAAATAGTATTTTTGTAACAGCCTTAGTTAAAACGCAATTTAATATATATACAGTTGTTTTAAGAGTTTCAGTCTACAATGACTCAGAAAGTTTAAAGCTACTTAGCATGCTCCGTACCATGTTTAATAATGTTCAATTTTTTCTTTCAACTATACTATTTTGATCTGGAGAACTAAGCATAGTATATTGGACAACAATTTCATATTCTTGAAGAAACCTCGCAAATAGACCAGATGCTTGTCCATTCTCAGTGTATCTACCATAATATTCACCACTTCTATCAAATCTCATGATCTTTATTTGCTTATTGCATCGTTTCTCTACTTTAGCCTTAAAATATCTTACAAGAATCTAATGCTTAATCTTTAGCATTCAACAAGTATAGATACATGTATCATGAGTAATCATCTATAAAGGTGATAAAATGCTTTTGACCATATGAGTCTAAACTTAGACTATATATATCAATATGTATGATTTCTAATATATCATAACACTTTTTGGCACCTTTTTTTGACTTGTTGGTCTGCTTACCTTTAATGCAATCTACACAAGTATAAAAATCAATAAAATCTAGAGTACTAAGTACTCCATCATTTACTAATCTTTGGATTCTTTGCATAAAGATATGTCACAATTTTTGATGCTACAATATAGAGAAATTCTCGTTTATAACACGTTTTTTTATTGCCGGTACATGTATGCATTGTATTATAATATCATTTTGTAAATTAACATGAAAAAAACCACCAGACAATGTACCATTTTTAACAAGATCAAATTTATAAAAAAAATATTTATAAATGAATCCGAAAATGTAAAGGAATATCCATAATGTACAAGTCTTGAAACTGAAATTAAATTATTAGAAAAATTAGGAATATAAAAAGTTTTTCCAATGTCATTACAAAATCACTATTGAGAACTAAATTGTATGTCCCAATAGCTTCCACAGGTGAGCGTATCTTATTTCCTGAAAAGATATATTGCTCAATTCTCACTAGCTTTCTTAGGTTTTGTAAGCCTTGCAAAACATTGGTAATATGGATTGTAGAACTAGAATTAATCCACCATATGTTATGACAAACCTAAACCATATTAGATTCATAACAAACAAAAGAGATTGAAATACCTTTCTTAAAAAGTCATTGCTGAAATTTTACGCAATCCTTTTTCACATGCCCTTTTTTCTTACAAAAGAAGCATTTGGATTCCTTCTGAATTTCAACTTGGGGATATATCTTGGGTGTTTTATCTTTCCCCTTTTGTTTGACTTGTTTTTTCTTATTTCCTTGTATATCCAGATGTGTACTCTATGAACTTTCTTCCGATTCTATCATTAACCTCTCTTCCACTTGTACACACATAGTCATATGTTTATTAATAGACAATTTATCCTTATGTGTGTTATATGAGATTTTGAAGGGTCTATATAGTTGATGAAGAGTGTTTAAAATGTAGTGCATTAAGAATAATTCATACATTTCAACCTCAAGTGTCTTTAGTTGAGTCGCAATATCTCTTATTTCCATTATGTGTTCACACACATCATTGATATGGGTAAGCCTAATAGAAGAAAACTTCATTATCAGGGTGTTAACCAAGGCCTTATCGGATGATTCAAATTGTTCATCAATAGCCTTTAATAAAGCTCAGACATTATCATGTTGAGCGACAAAACCACATATGCCAACAGAAATCTTTGTCTTAATGAACATGACATTTAAGCGATTGAATCACTCCCAACGTTCATAAAAAGCAATTTGAGCTGAAGTGCTGGTATCAATTACTGCAGGCGATTCGTCTTTTTGAATAGCATAATCAATGTCCATCTACCCTAAATAATGAAGAACTTTTTCTTTTCATATTTTATAATTGTTTCCTTTTAATTTGAGAACATTGTTATCAGATAGGTTTACAAGTTCCAAAGCTGTACATAATAAATGCTTATGTCATAAATTTGAAACTAATATATTTTTTATTATGTTTTATTAATATAAAGCATATCTTAAAATATGAATCAATAAATATAAAATATTTTCTGTGGACTAAGTATTTTACTCTAGTAGATTTATATATCTTTATGATAAAACTATCAAATTATATCTATTTTCTTAATTGTTGTGGGTAAGTTAAGAAAAATAATTTGATACTTTATCCTAATTAATCATATAAATGTAATAAAAATTCATGTAAAATAAAATTTATTACATTAAATATGATTAATCACAATTTATATCTTTAAACTATATGTGATCCTAACATTAATATATAATTTTCACTTAATTTAGAGATGTTGTGGCACTCTCTAATTTAAAAATTATATTGATCACTTATACATATAAAATTCAAAAAATTTACTTAATATTTTTGATTCCTTAAATCTATTGTAGGCAATATAAAGTAATTTATTTAAATTAAAAATTACATCAAAAAAAAAAATTCCCAAGAAAAATTGGAGGGGTTACAAGCAATCTCACTTAAAACCTAATTTCTTTAGACAGCTTATAACTTTTTTGACAAAATCTTCCTAAACTTGTAATTAATAGCAAATAAATTACAACTATACCTGATAATAGTCCTTAATTTTGGTATTCCAAATTTGCATGCTCTTATCCAAATGAATGCATTCATAAATAAATGTTAAAAACATATGCATAAAATTTAAACTTTTATCAATTATAATATATATATATATATATATATATTATAAAGTGTAATAAATTATACATATTTCATGCCAAAATTAAAAGATTACTAAAAAATTTGTAAATTCTTATAATTTTCATATCTTATTGCAAATAAAACTTAATTTTAGGTCAAAATCATGAATGATCAAATTATAATTTTGAACTAAATTACATTATTTTTAGAATTTATAAACAATTTCATAAATAACATGCATTTAATTAAAAATTAAAATGAACTAATAATGAAAACACAAAAATCGTCCTAATTATTAAGTTGGATTTATATTTCCAAGGCCTGGGTTCGATTCGTGCCAAATTAATTTTCCTTGCAATTATTTAAAAATCTTTAAGATCACCTTAAATACAAATATATTTATGAAATGACTCAGTGGTTAAAATATTGAATTTCAAATTCTTAGGCCTCAGTTCGAATCATGCCAGACGGAAGATATTTTTGGCTTCATATCCTACAAAATCGATATGTCGACATGTCGTTTCCATGTCTCTGAAGGAAACGACATGATGTACAAAACTGAAAAATGGCCCAGGTCAAAATCGTCACACCAAACGCAAGATATTTTCAACTTCATATCTTACAAAATCGACATGTCGTTTCCATGTCTCTAAAGGAAATGACATGACATACAAAACTGAAAAATAGCCAGAGTCAAAACTGACATTTCGTCTTCTCCTAATGGTCAATTTTTAACCTCAAAACGAACTACATATCATTTTGTTTAACTATATATAAACGACATGTTGTACTTAATAAAACGACAAAACCTTATGGGTAACCAACATGTCGTCCATAAGTTCCATAAGAAACCGACATACCAATTTTCTCTCTCTAGTCAGTCTTTAACCTCTGGCTGGGTTGACCTGAACCAGTCACGACTTGGTTTTAATCTTGCAAATCAAACAATTTTTCGGTATTGTTTCCGGTCGATTTTAATGTATTTTCTTACTGTTTTGACATTGACAAAAAACCTCTTAAACTCTCTTAATTCTCACTTGATGGAATGTACATAGAAAAACAAGCTCAACAGCTTTTTACTAAGTATAGCTTCTAGTTTTTTCATCAAAAACAATTTTGAAAATTTTCTGCAATTTTTAAAAGTTTTCTACAATTTTTGAAAGTTATCATCATTAATAACAGTTAAGAAGTAATGACAAAAATTTATGGTGTAATAAATGATTTAGTTTGAATTGATGGTTCAGTTCGAATTTATGATCTAATAAAAAAATTATTTCATTTTAATAAATGATTTAGTTCGAATTAAGGGTTCAATCTAGTTCAAATTTAAATTTATGGTGTAATGACAAAAACTTTAAGTTAAGGAGTAATAAAAGTGTATTTTGCCAACGATTCAAGCTCAAAAATTCAATCTAAGTTCAAATCCAAATTCATTAGTTAAAAAACTAGTTTAAAGGTCAACAACAGAGTAATTACATATATATATATATATATATATAATTATTGCAAACAACTTAGTTCAAACCGGTGGTATTAACAGAAATCGATCTCAATGGGCTATGCTTTTAGACTTTATTTATTCACCTCTAAAATTTACCTTTGATTAGAGACAAACCTGCTTGATTTACAAAATAAGCGTGGAAACTGGTTTTTAAAAAATTTTTTGAAATCTTAAACAGTGTTTAATGAACTTTCGAATGACTTACAAAAAAAAAATGCATAATATTCAGTAGTTATGAGTTAGTAATGAACCATAACAATGATCCACACGCAGGTTGTGAGCTTATATTATTATTGGTAATTAGTTATTCTTTGCAACTAACTACGATTAACAACAATATTCATTCAGATCAGGAATCTTATAATAAAACAAAATTTAATTAACTTATTTATTCATAATTAATTTCACCGCTTCCAACAATCTGTTAATTGCAATCTCATAGGAGACGTACCATCAAAGATTATGAGGACGCACTCACACAAACTCAGATCCACGAATTTCTTGACGCGTACGCTATATATACTATACTCACTTGAAAATTGCACTTTTTACATTGGCCAGACTTGTCGCTCTATATTCAAGTATCACTCTCTACTCTCTCTCTCTTTACTCTCGTTTTCGTTTAGCTTTACAAACTTTACTAACACACACATTGATTGCAACACATTGCGTGGTTTGGCTGCGCCAAACATGGCCTGGATTTTTCTTTTCTGGTTTCTCATGTTTGCGATGAACTTAGCTCTCATTGTCTCAAGCTTTTATCAGGTATCGCCATACGTCTTCTCTCGTTAATCTCCATCTATTTTTTATTTTTATTTTAAATGGAATTATCAGAATTTAAAGCTGTTTGGCTGCGGAGAAAACCGAGGAAAATGAAGAAAAACTATGTTTAATAGAAGTTGTGACAATCCGATGTTTGTGTATGTATTTCTTTTAGTTTTCTTGGGAATGATATCTATAAATCATGTTTTGACGTTTGAATTTTCGTCTTGTTTTTCTCGGCAATCAAATATCTAAACCCTAAGGTTTTGTTTACTCGCTGATAAATTTATAAAATAATAAAGGAAACAGAAATAATAGAGGAAATTCGAATTTCAACACCGTACTTTTTCAGTTGTCTTGGGAATAAGCACTCGAAATACTATTACTATTTGTTTGTTGGTATGTAAAGCCTCATAGTTCTGTTTGGTTGCCGAGAAAGTCCAATAAAATGAAGGAAAATAGAGATTTTAAGTTTGAACGCTGTGTTACTGTCAGTTTTCTCAGAAATAAGATCTCAAAGGTGTATGGTACAACTTTATTGCTGCTTCTCTGTATAATCAAAATCCTCTATCTCTGTGTTATAAATTTTTACCTTCTCATCTGTATTCTCTTTTAACCCTGTGATTGTATTGTTAATTTTTTTTTTTTAATTTAATTAACTAATGCCTGATGTTTGGCTGCTGAGAAGACTGAGAAAATGAAGGAAAACAAGGATTTGAAGACTAAATTTTAGATATGCTATGGCTGTTTGGTTTCTTAGGAAACTGAGGAAAAATATTGGGAAGTAGAGATTTGAAGTTTTTAATGGCTTATTTTTGTATATTTTTCTTTGACAAAGAACTTAGCTTAACTTACTGATTGTGCAAAAGTTTTGATTTTAGCTTCATTTCATGTATACTTCCATATCCGTGTCAAGATTAGCAGTCAATGTTAAATAGGCCAAAAGTTTTGATTCTGCCTCAGTTCAAGTTGTATGGTTTCACTTATTTGTTGCTTAGAGCAGGTATATCAATCAAGTGATCTGTCTTTTTGTTGCTTCAATCACATGAATTAGTTCATAATTTGAAAATTGAACTGTTGTGTTTATTGGAAATCAGCAAAACGTTTTTGACAGCTTTAAATAATCTTATTTGAATTTTAAATATGGCATTATCTTTTATGAGAATATATAAAACATAAAAGATAATGTTTATTTGTCAATTCCCTTAATAAGGGATGTAGCATTTTCCTCCTGTTACTGGTTTTAATGAAACAGGACTTTCATGTCTTTAATGGTTTCTACTCTCCAAAACCTAAATATCTAGTTTTTATCATTTTATGTTGGCACAGCTTCCATAAATTCCAACAAATATACACGGACACACCCTCACAAAGATAAGGTAGAGGACGAGAGGAATGCAATGTGGTCATGGTTCACTATGTGTGATTGTCTCTAAATTTTACACTTTAGCTCTGTAGTCAGATTTATCTAAAAATTCTGTATGATTTTTGTAGCTTTTATGCTTAGTGGACTTGGAGTCTGACTATATGAATCCTTACGAAGCATCATATCACATCAATTTTTGGGTTGTGCCTGAGTTTCTTCTGCAAGGATTATTCTGCGTTCTTCTTTTTGTGACAGGGCACTGGATCATATTTCTTCTTGCAGCTCCCCTTGCTTGCTACCATTTGAATCTGTAAGTGTTTTATCTCGTGAGTGTATAGAATACTACAGACCTTTCTCTGACGTGTTTTATCTCTCAAGATTTCATTTGTACTAATCATTGTCTGCGCCAACTTGACTTAACCTTTTGGGTTGAACCAAATTTCTCACATGGTTAAGATATGGCAGTTGCATTATCAGACTAGGTTTAGTTCAAAATAGTAAGGTACGCATGTTCTTATTTGAACCGTCTGGGAAATTTTGCTCTAATTTTATATTGCTGAAGTAGCCAGGCTCCATTGAAGGAGCTTGCTTGACAAAGTCTTAGAATTATGGGTATGATGTACAATCATTTGTAAGACTATTTAACTAGTTAATTTATTCATGTTATTCAACCGAAATTGATTTGGGAGTAATCTTTAGGCTCTGTAACATTGTTGAATTTTCATAATTTAACTGGAATGAGTATATTGACTGGTAATTAAGGACTTATGCCATCTTCTCTGTCCTGTTACATCCCTTGGTTGATTTTTTGTGCAGCAGATATGTCTATCTGGTAGCAACTTTCAGAACAACGAAACTTTTGATGTATGAATCAAATCCCTCCTCTTTTTCCCCATATCTCTTTTCAGTGTAGATTTCAGGTTTTGAGCAAAGTGATGTTCTGAAAACATCAGAATAAAGATCGGAAAACACAATGTCTCTTGCTCCTCATAAAATGGCTGTTCGACTACTTCTTTTGTTATACCATATAACAGTTCAAGTTGATAACCTTCTTGAACTCTAGAATTCGAAGTGGTAATCTAGGACATACTTAATTGTATCTAACTGTGATAACTGATTACTTATTATGGCAAACTAAGATGTGCAGAAAATATTATTTGTGAATTCATAGACAAACCCATTAATTGAACACTTAAGAAATGCCTGACCGTTTCTCTAGTTTGATCCAATAGCCATGAATTTGAAATATTGATCTGATTGCCTGAAGACTTAAATATGTTGAGTTAATTGGGTTAAAGACATCAAACTTCAAAAGGATTATAGCATCAACAGTGGCACATTTGAATGGTATCGCTGGAAAATAATGTTGTTGTAATCCCATAAGAAAATTGATGAATCAACGATTTAGGGATGAATGTTATGGTATTATTAATTTTAACTTGCATAATAACATTAGCAAGTTTCTCAACCCTCTCTTGACAGGTTATGTTTTAGGTGGTTAGTTTCTGGCCTGGTTTGTGTCTATTTGTTAAATATGCTTATGAGTTGAACTTGATTCATGCATGTTCTTTCATATCCGTGCTAATCAAATGTTTCAGGTATATGAGGCGGCAGTATCTTGTTGATGTAACTGAAGTTTTCAGAAATCTTAAGGCTGAGAAGAAGTTTCGGCTTATCAAGCTTGGATTCTATGTGATTTTCTTCATTCTGGTCATATTCAGGTATGTTCTGCACTTAGTATATAAATATCATTGTGGCTTATATTGAGGGGTTTTATTTTATTTTGCTGGCATTATTATTATTATTATTTTTCTAATTAAGCTTACTCCTGCCGTTTGGGTGTAGAATTATTGCTGTTGGCAAATTTTGGGTCTACCATTCAGAGTTTGGAGGTTTAGACATACGCTCCTCTGTTTTAGAATTCTAGGGAACATTTGTTACAAATTATTCTACATGTAACTGAGTGCTACTCTGAAGAAGGGTAGCATTTGATCATACAAGGACTTACAGTCAAATACTTTGTTATTTTCATATGCATGAATTACTTGCCTATTTATTTTATTCTTGCTTCCTCTTTAATCTTAGTTTACTTGGGTGTGGATATTCCAAAAGTTGATGAAAGCCTTCTAATTAAGGTTTAAATTTTTATCACATCATTTTCAACCATTTGGATTTCTAATATTGAAGGACTTGGTCTTTGAATCCAAAATCCTCTTGGTAACATTCTGTTACAGTTGTGGCATACTGGTAGAAAAAACTTTAAAAGAATAGTTCAGACCTTTTATGTATGTATTATTCCACACATGTGTGTATATGTGTTTGTTCACTGAGAATGAACTTAGGTTTCTGAAGGAATTATAAGGCTATTCAAACTTGATGGTTGCAGTGAAATCACAAGTCTTTGTAAGTTGATAAATCATTGATAAAAATCAAATCCACTGGGTTGTTCCAAGATTAATTAGATGTAAGGATCTTACTAATTTTGACAAAATTCCAAGTGATTACAAATGTCTGAGGATATTTTTTTGTCTAGAAATGAGGTTTATATAAAGTAGAATTTACAGATATATGTAAAATCATTTAGTTTAAGAAGCTTGTCTCTTTTGATTACGTGTATAGATGGGGAAAGTACAATGGATTCCTATACTTTCCTTCTTCTTCTTCTTCTTCTTGGGGATTGGAGGATGGATCATTAATTCCTTTTTATGTCACTTTTGGGTTCTGAATTATACCTTCATTTGTCTTTAATCCATACAAAGTGTAAAGACTTTTGAAGGATCTTTAGCATCTTTGTTTATACTTTCTTACTGATTTCAAGACATACCAATGCTTGCTATTTCATTTCTTTCCTCCCTCACTTATTTTTGTTTCTCAAAAAAGACTTCTTCCCTCAAGGAGACGCTCAGTGCTGTTACTCCCTTTCTCTCTCTCTCATGCTGATGATAACTTGTAATGTGCAGGCTTACACTATCAGGTTTTGAAGCTCTAACTGGCATGGATGAAAACCCACTTTCATTCTAGTTCCCCCTGCCTGAACATTATGCTAGCCACCAGGCTTATAAGCCAGCTTCTATACTTTTGATTCATGTAAACAATGAACTTTATCTCACATAAATAGATTTGTTAGCACTTGGAAGCTAAAATGAGTTTTACTATGCTGTTTGACAGGAAAAGGTTCACATTGTTTTGATACCCAAAGTGTTCAAATTGATCCGCAGATTTGAGAAATGCTTGTAGACTGAGATCTTATTTTTTGGAATGCTGAGGACATTAATTTGCCTCAGAGAGTGATTAATGGAACAATATGTTTCATTTGCCTTCTAATGTTTAAATTGATGCATACTAGATTTTATGTTTTCTCGCTTTAATAACAGCTTTCTTGCTTTCACTTCTGCTTTATGTTGATTGAAATCCCTTTTTTTTTTTTTTTATCAGGGAATGCATGTGTGATAATTTGAAATCAAATTAGTCATTCCTTTACTAATGCTTCAGCTCTTTTTGTTGATGCATATTGTCATAAATTGTGTGCTTTTATGTATGAACTACGAATGCACGGTCAAACTTATTATTCTGCTTATTCATTCTGTTTACTCCTCTAGATGTCTTTCTCTGATTGTTGGGATGAATTAGGGAATTAGGAGCATTCTGGCTTTTCTATTGCTTGATTCTGCATGGTACATTGTTTTCTCTTGAGTAAACGGTAATTTTGTATTATTTGGTATGACCAATAGTTTTCCCAACTGTTCGTTTCCTCTTTACCACATCATGGTCCAGCTGTTCATCAGCTATATATTGAAGTAGACCAATCTGCCTTCTTTATGTATACAGTATATCTGGTGTTTTTGAGTTCTGAATTTAACTTACCTTTTGTAAGGGTACCTAATTTTCTGCATGTGCATCTTCCTTCATCTAAGCATGCAATTGACAATTTGAATATGGTTTAAAATTTTCTAAAGAATTTTCTAGGGGAGACATCATTTATTCCTCAGAGCTTTCTACTAGGTGAATTCTCTGATTTTTATTAACTTTTTATATGCCTTTTGGACACTTGTATTCAAAACTTCATCTTTAACATACTGTTTATTAGTATGTGCAACTGACTATTTAGAAAGTCAGTCGACCAAAAGCAAACTATTCTAAAATGTAGCTTTGAAATTTCGAAATCTACATTAGTGGATATATATCTTATGCCCTTTTTCGGCTTCATTTTGTTCTGTTGCAACTTTCTGAAGCCCATTTAATTATGAATATAACTTTTGATAAAACAGTTGGGACATAAAGATGGAAGTTTGAATCTCATAATTTGATAGATGAGGAAATTTTAAAAAACATACCCGAGTTGGCTGCCCAAAGATCGCCTGTTTTGGGCTTGATTTTGTGCTTCTCAAAAGCATTGTCCAGCCCAAGATTGGTGTGTGCAAGCAAAGAAAGGACTTTGATCTCATAAATATTTTTAAAGAAGACATCAAAGCACACTCTGATCCATATGATAGGTAAATTTCTAAACTTACTTTTTAGGGCCTGAAAATGACTTAAGGCCTGAACACGGGCCCACTTTATCTTTCACAACATGTCCGATACCCGACAGCTAGCTGGACCCGACATACTGTGGACAAGCTGACAACAGCTTGCCTTTCTCTGTAGAATCAAAAGATACTAATAATTGATGGCTGGGCCCATTTGGAAACATCACCAAAGCCAATGGAACCCGTCTTCAAGTGGGTTTCTGTTCTCTGATAGGAGATTTCTAACCACTTGATTTATCGACCCCACAACGCCAGTTGTGTCCGTGACCTGTTGGGTCATTTTCTGGTCCTGGACTTGACTGTAAGTTGTCTTCCTGCTTTCGTCCATGTGGGGCCCATCACCATCATCAAAGTTCTGCTTTATACTGGATGGGTCATTATCAAGTGGGCCCAACCCAGTAAGGACAACATCTGATGGTTGCATTGGATTATTAATTTCAAGGGCTGTTTGGGAAATTAGAGAATAATAGTACTTTGGAGCCCCACTTTTTGTGGTGTCTTTTGCTGTTTGGGAAACTTGTTGTAAAGTCTTGACCATGAAAGTTTACTCCAGTTCATATTCACATACATACACTCACATGTTACGGTATGGGCTTCTTCTGTTCTCTGTTTTCAGGTTTTGAAACTGCACTTCAATTATGGTTTTGCCCATACAGCTTTCTCTATTCATTAACTTTGTTTGGTATCAAGCCATGAAAGTATTAAAAAAAAAAAAAAATCGAACTATTAATTTATTATTTAATTTATAGCTAATAAACTATTTCAAACTCTGAAACAATGTGGATAATTCAATCCCATATATAGGCAGTAGTTGCATAGCAGTTGTTGCTATCACCATCAGAACATCTTCAAATTATAATTAAAATAAGAATTGTGACTATTAATCATTTGCTTCCCCCAAAAATAAAAATAAATAAATAAACTGGCTTATGATAGTTGACCTCAAAATTCAGAAAAGACTTAAGACGCAGGCAGCTAATAAAACTATTGAATGGTCCCCAAAAAATGAGGCCCATCTGAAATTTACAGATAAAAAAAGCCCCAAAATAAATCACTTGCATCCAAACATGACTTTGGGATTGTGTTACATCATACACTCATAAAGCACTTCAACAACTAGGAGGTGGACGAAAGTGACCTTTCAGGTGGGCCCCCCACCGTCAGCTGAATACCCGGGGTCCAACAGGAACTTGACACTTGTCCCTGCCTAATGGTGTCTGAAGTTTCCGCCTTTCCTTGACGTAGAAACGTCACAGCAATATATAATTTAAATAAACGTTTTTGGACTTTAATTAAGAAGTGGATTCCGAAGATATGGGCTATGGACTTATATTCACGTGGATGGCACGCGGATCCGGGCCCACTGAAATGGACATTCCCATGGTCTTCAATTCTCAATGTGGTCCCTTTTTTTTCCTCTCTCTCAAATCTATAAAATCATTTTATGCATCATGAATTAATAATGCAAGGATGAAGCTAATTTTAGGATTTGTCATAATCACACTAATAATGAACAATATTATAGGTCTAAATCAATCAAATTAATGTTTAATTTGAAATTTTCATCTCTCTTTTCTTTTTATTTTTTTTTATAATCGTTCACCCACCTTCGAGAAATTAAAATTCGCTCTAAATTTTAAATTTGATCGTAATAAATATAAATATATAATTAATAATTAATAATATAATAAATTAATTAATTTAAACCATACATGAATAATATATATATGTATAAAAAATTCTTCAAACTTTTTTTAAAAAAAAATCGAATTCTAAATAGGGTATGATGAGTAATAATACCTATTTGTTATTTGATATTATTACTATAAAATAATAAGAGGAGTAGTAGTTGGATAGTAGCTATTATGTTACTAAACATGTCGAGAAATGAACACATCATTTATGCATAAATAGAAGGGATTGTAAATGTAGAATGTGACCTTCAAAATCAACGTTGTTTTCAATATTCTTCTTACAGCTTCACAAGATAAGCCTTACGTTTGTCTACCATACAAAGTCATCTCATTCTTCAGACGTTCTTCAATTATTTCCATGCTTTCTTGGTACCAATCGTTTTTTTTTTACTTAATTAATTATATTAAGCGTGTACTTTAAAATTATTAGATAATATTAATTTTTAATAGAACTCGGGGTTTTCTTTTAACGAGTTTAAAAAAAATGCTTGATCTTCTATGCTTTTTAAAAAATTATTATAATATTTAATGTTATTCTTAAAATAATTTAAATATTATTTTAATTAATATGTAATTATATTTAAAAATTATCTCTATTATTAATTAAATTTATTAAGTACGTGTATAGAATTAATAATCAAATACATGTATAAGTATTCATTCAATTTTTTTATTATGTTGCCTCTATTTTTTTATATTATTTTTTTGGTAATTCAAAATAGTAACAATACAGTGTGTTCAATGCCTGGTTCTTATGACAGAAATTGGCCATATGGTTTATGGCAGCCAGCCAGGCTGTGTTGATTAACCTTAGTGAAAGATTCTTTACAAAACAAAACTTGTACTCAATTGCAATGTCACTTGATGAGTTTGGAAAGAGTCACCCTTCCAAACCTCACTGACAAATTTGGGTAGCTATGGCTATTGGATTTCATGACTTTACATGCAATTTTTCACAAATTGGAAGTTTAAAGCTACTCTTTAACTAACCCCATTTCATTCATACAATGTTGTACTCATGTGAATTTAATTCACTTAAAATGTATTCTTTTTTTTTTTTTTGAAAGAGATAGTGAACACTTTTTATTTTATATATATATATATATATATATATAAAAGAGATGAATGTGAATTTAAGAATTAGGTGCGATATATATTTGCATATATTTATCAATTACAACTTTACTTACAAATCTATTAAGCACCTCTCATACTTTTTTTTTTTTAATAAAGTAGAGACTTGCGAATACTCATATTCATTAGCAAATTAATCATTCTTAATCAAATTGACATTCAATTTAATCTTTCAAATTGATGTTATCTAGTTAGTTCATTAACACTTACTAGAAAATGATGAAATCTTACTCTTACAATCTTAAAATAAACTTAAAAATTCAATATGAAACCAAATATTATTCAAATTTTAAAGTTAAGTTCAAACCAAAACCAAAATACTTAAATTTATAATGTATATAGATGTTTACATTTTACCTTTTACATTGCAGTAAGTAATTGTTATTTTGTCCGTGTTGGACATCAGAAAATACATTATTGGCATTCACCCACCAAAACTGGGCAAGTCCTGCAAGAATCTTGAACATTATACACAATTGGACAGTAAAAAATTGACAAATCTCTGCAAATTGTCGTGTCAATTGGTGAACTGAAGACATTACTAGTACAGTTGCTGCAAAAACTTGTGCTTTCTCTGCTTTGTTGTTCCCTCCAACATATTTCTTGAGTTGGTGATGATCATTTATAAATGGTTAAAACAAATATGTACCAGAGTTTAACTTTGATGGGCTAACAAAGGTCCACCCATCAGCCATAGCTCTCAGCATATTGAATTGAAGGATATTTCATGCTTTCAACAATCCTTTTGAAAGAATAATTATATATTATTTTTCAAGCAAGATTCAACATTGAGTTTATCATTATAGCCCATTTCTCAGCCCATTAACTCCCATGTGGGAGAAGTTGAAATTTTCAAAGAGTAAATGCAGTTTTACTTTTCTATCCCTTTATTTATAAAATTATAGACATCTGGACAGTATCATTTTAGCAGCAATCAACCCAAACTTGTAAATAATGTTAATATGTATAAAAACAATTACCAAGATGATGAAAAAATAAAAAGTAAATTTTAATTATTTACAGAATATAACCCAAAAGTTTTTGCACCACTTTTTTTTTCTTTTATTATATTTATTGTAGACACTTTGTAAATAAATCCTCACATGTATTTCTTTTAATTTTATATTACAAGAAAATTATATTCCTTCACAAATTAATATTTTTATTTTAAAAATTTAAGATAAAAGATAAAAAAAAATATATAGAGAGAATTGGTTATTTAAATGTGAGAAATGCTATATTTTTGAAGTTTTATCTCAAATGTTTAATCAATTAGATAATGGGATTGAATAATTAGTCATTTTAAAAATTAAAATAATTAGTTATTCAATCAATCAACCTCACACATTATTTCAAATGAAAGTTGGGATAAAATTTAAAAAATTTATTAATAATTCTTAGATGATAAATTTTATTGAAAAACTCCAAAAACAATAGCAATTTAGGCCAAATTCAACTTAGGGCATTTTCAAAAGAGATGGCATTGGGTTTAGTCATTTTAGTGAAAAAGTAGAAAGTCAAAGGACCACTACTGCTTAACCAATTACCATACCTTCTCCTTTAAAAAAAAAAATTAAAATAATATAATAATTTCTAAATTTTATTTTATTAATTATATGTTAATATGTAATGATTTTTATTTTACAATAAATATAAAATAAGAATTATAATAACTCAATTTCAATCAATTTTTCACATCATTATGGGTAGGTACAAGTAAATTAATTTTGTGTCCCAAGTTCTCTTAAGAAGATTTTAATGTTGCCTTTTGTACAAGAAGGGATGTTGAGTTATGAGGTTCTTATTCTTCCATACAATTAATGTACACAACGACAATTTTTTAGTTTATTTGAGTGGAGAAACTTTTGAATTGAAGCTAATTTCATTTGGGAAATTAACAATTTTAATATTCCTTTTAAAAAATAAAAAATAAAACTATCTCCATTAATTTGTACTTGAACTTTATGTCCTGTGGCAAATACTTAATTAATTACCAATAAGGCCAAACACATTGAAAGATACACAATAAAGGACTTGACTAAAAAAATTTCCACATTTCAACACCCTCTGAGTTATGGGATTTTTTTCCAATTTAGTAATGCCTTCCCATTTCATGGCTTTTGTAGCCTCAACTATGTTGTATAGTCTCCTATGTTTTCTTGTCATTTATCATTTCTATTCATCAATGAGATTGTAACGGTTGAAGCCCTAAATTTTTACATTTTCACAAATAAGGATATACTTTATCAATTTGTAACAAATATCTCCCTAGTTCTTATTAAAATGTTTCAAATACCCTTTCCTAGTAGGATAAATACTCTAACATTAAGGACAATTTTGTCATTTCAAATAGTCCGGGTTTTGGACCGATTTGTTATAAATGAGAAAATTGTATCCTTATATGCGAAAATATAAAAAATGAGGGACCGGATGTTATTATCTCATTCATCAACCATGCCAAATTTTACATTGGTACAGTGTCCCCTCATTGTGGATGGTCTAATGTTAATTTAAGGCATAGAGAGTAGTAGAGCAGAAGGGTCCCCATTTTTTCAACTTTTTATTTATTTATTTATTATGTTTTGCTTTAAAGAAGACAACCCCTTTAATGCAATTTCAAATATAGGTGTTTCCATTTTTAAAAACACTACAACTCGTTGTTTAATCAATAAGCTAGGTTGAGCCTGGACCAAGATTAGTTCTAGTTATGCCTTTGCTCGTGCTATTCTTGCATATCCTGTGCCCTAATTCAGCTTTTGTTCACTACAAATTTAGGGTTTTCATTCATTTTCAATTTGGGTAAAGTTTTGGAACTTTGTTATAGGTTTCGAAAATTTTAGGTGATATTAAACACTATTTTAATAT
>JAXCLQ010000015.1:7506162-7525740 GCA_035584115.1 Cedrela odorata
AAAAAATAAAAAATCTTATTTATATTTCTAAATTTTAATTTGGATAACGTAATGATATCCATCGAGAGAGTGTAGCATTATTAGTCAATCTTTGATTAGTTGTAAATTTACATGTTGAGGACTAAATTTGTTGACTCAAACAAAGCACATTCTTGTATGATTTTCACATTTAAGAGTTTTACTTTCATATAAAATAATAACGGGGTTCATTACGTCCTATTAGTATTATACATGAATTCGTTAAAAATGTTTAGTGGGTCACGAATCCCGATCTGAAACCCCGTCCAGTTCCCACTTTCCACTTTCCCCTCATCTCAACGAACTGTACAGTTGGAACTGTACGTCATTGCACACAAGACCAACCACAAAAACGTTACTTTCTCTCTACTTCAAATGGCTCAGAATTAATCTCTTACACGCATAAAAGAGAAAGCAAAAGCACAAACACAAAGCAAGCAATACCCAAACTCTCTTGTCTCTCCTCTCTCTCTCTTTCTCCGTCTCTCAACTCTCAATTTCCTTCTTCAGCGTCAGCTTCTATAATCTATACTATCATTTCTCCCAAATTTGATTTAAATTCTCTAGAATTGAAGTGGGTTTGGTTCAATGGAACCAACAGGACCTAGATCCAGCGCAATTGGACCTTCACTTGACCCAAACACCCTCGATTCTCTGCAATTCAACGAAGAAATTCAGCATTTGATGACTGTACCACCAGACAACGCCAACTCCTTCACCGCACTGCTCGAGTTGCCGGCCCCACAAGCCATTGAACTCCTCCATCACTCTCCCGAATCCAACGGCACCGCAGCTGCAAACCTCACCGCAACGGTCGATGGTCACCACACACCCTATCATTTCAACTCTGGGGCAAACTTGACTTTTCCTTCTAATATCGCCTTGATCGAACGCGCCGCGAGATTCTCGGTCTTTGCCGGAGAGCATCACAACAACAACAATAATAACAGTAATAAAAATAAAACTATTGATAATAATAGCAACAATCACTCGCCGGAAACTACGGGGTCGGTGCCGTCGAATTCAAGTGGGAATCTGGGGAAGGTGAAGAATGAACCGGCCGAATCAGACTCCAATGACAATCCGAATTCATCACAGCAGTTGGATAACAAGAGCCAGAATCAGAATCAGAGGTCGGCGAAGAGAAAAGAGCGAGAAAAGAAGGTAACGAAGTTAGTTAGGGTTCCTTGGGTTTTGTGTTCAGTGGCTGAATTGTAAATTGATAGCTCAATTCGTGCAATAATTACAGGCCAAAGCGGCGACAAAGAAGAGCAAAAGTGGTGCAAACGATAGCAGCGAAGATGCAGAGAAGCTTCCTTACGTTCACGTCAGAGCTCGTCGTGGTCAAGCCACAGATAGCCACAGCTTGGCAGAGAGAGTAATAATTACTATAATCAACCCTTAATTAATAAATAATCACAAATTTAATTATTAATCGTAGATTTTAGCTGTTTAGTTACGTTGGTTATATTTTGTCATTATTGCAGGCGAGGAGAGAGAAGATTAATGCACGTATGAAGCTGCTACAAGAGCTGGTCCCAGGATGCAATAAGGTTAGCGTAATTTGATTAATTAATCATTTGATTAAGATATTTGGGATTAAATTAAGAATATTATGCCGTAAAAGCGAAATTTTCATCTTCAGATTATGTGCTTTTAATAACAGTATTGTCCTTGTCATACTTTTTTTCTCATTAGTGGCGATGCTTTTTGTTAAGACTGTCTTGTCAAAGGGGCAATTTTGGTAATTTTATCATTTTCACATTGATATTTGGGGAGAGTTTGTTACGAGTCGCTTTTAAGGTCAGTTTCGTCATTTTGAATTCCTCTTCTAATCCTTCTTGGAATTTGAATATTTAATAAAAAAGACCATTTGTTATTAAAATGACGAAAATGCCCTTCCATGGGGCTAGACAAGAAAATCTAGTTGTGGAAGTGCTAGCTGGATTGAAGTGCCTGGGAGACAAGTATAGTGGGTTTGTGTTGGGGACCAAATTGCATTTGGGTCCCATTTCTTTGACATAAAAAATTTGATTCCTAATGGAAAGGTTCATGGTGCAATCTTCTCTAATAATTTTGGTATCCATCAACCATGGGAGGAGGAAAAATCAACGACGAAAGAATGATTCTGTGGACAAATTCATTTGACAAACGCACATACCTAACTGCAAAAGAGACTTGATGTGATGTTCCATGGAGCTAATTAATCTGATTTGGGTTTAAATGCAAACTAGATTTCTGTACTTGATGAGATGTTTGAAGTCATAGTGAAGTTACACACTAATTAACCAAGGCTACATGTTCTAAATTAGCCAATAAAGTTGAGTCTTGACTATAATCACAACTTTAATGTAAATTAAGGCTGAAATTTAAAATTGAGACTCTGTGAGAGCTTTTGGACAGAAGTTCTCAAGTACATATCACCGGAGATTAACAATCAGGCAGTTGTTACATATTCAGTCTGTTTTGATTGCTAAATGCCTTGAGAATCAAAATCAATTTTACTTGTTTGTGTGTATAGGGAGCGGATGTATTGCATCATACAGAGTCCCCAGTAACCATGCTTTACGTTTAATCTCTCCGGAGAAAATGAGTGAAGAAACTATTTCAGTGTTCTTTGTGGAGCAGTTTGGAATTTTTATGTGTAATTGCTATGAAGTAGCAAATACTACCATTAGATTGTGCCTGACCTGAAAAATTATGTTTTGCAGATTTCCGGTACAGCATTAGTTCTAGATGAGATCATCAACCACGTGCAGTCGCTACAGCGTGAAGTGGAGGTCAGACTTGCTCATCTGATTAAATTAATCAATTTCCCTCTCTTTTCTTCTTCTTCCTCCTTTTTTCCCTTGGAGATAATGCAATGAGGTGGCTGGAACTTGATAGCAATTTGGTACGGATTCATTTTGTGGATAGGGTTTGTAGACAGAGATGTGACCTGCAGCACCTTAAGTGCATTGGTGGAGCACGGCAGAGGATCACGGGTTTTACTGTTTAATGGCTTCTCTTGCTATAGCTCCCAAAATAGTCGTTTTTTCAAATAATTTTGGCTGTTTGATTTGTCAAGATTTTTAACTGATTTTACCATTCTTCTGTTCCAAAGCTTTCAAAGAAAATAGAAATTGAGATGGTCTAGAAACCATCATTCTAGCTTTGGCAAGTTGGTTTTTGTTATGCTGCATTAGTTTGTATGTTGGTCCTCTGTTTCCCCTCCTTTTGTTGCCAAAAGACATGAACTTTTTCCATGTCGATCAATAGTTCCAGAAGAGTGTGAAAAATCAAAACCCTGTAAAATGTAGCAAACCTTAAGATATTGTTGGAAACTTCAAGGATTTAGTTAATTCTGTCATGATAATTTCATAATCTTATATTACCTTTTATTATTATTTTGTTTTACTTTATAATCTTATATTACTTTGGTTGCAGTGGTCTTATTCTGTTTACTCTGGTTTCAGTTCTTGTCAATGAGACTAGCAGCAGTGAATCCAAGAATTGATTTCAATCTTGACAGTATATTGGCTGCAGAAGTAAGTATTAAGTGTCTTATTTAATGCCCTTTTTCATTTCATGCAGCAAGTAGCCTTTGCGATGTGTAGAGTTGTTAAGTTGTTTGGTTTGATCATACAGCCTAGTTGGTGTAAACATTCCTAAATGGCTATTAGTAGCCGGCTTGTTGATTCAAATTAGATATTGTATTTTTGATTTGTTAAAGGGCATAATTTTATTATGTTTGGAATGGGAAATAGAAACCTTTGAAATCCTAACATGCTCATTAGATCATACTTCTACCCAGCTTAAAAGGACTGTTAGTCCTTTATAATACAAGGGAATGGGTCAGACTAGACCATCCTATTCCACCTGCTCAAATTTAGACTGTCAACTATTTGTTAGAATGCGATTGATACAAATAATTGCCATGGGCGAACTAAATATGGTGGTCTGTTGTAGTTATATCTGTAAGACTTGTGAATGGTGTGTTCGCCCTTAATGGATATTACTAATGTTTGTGATTGTTCTTTGGTTACCTGTAGGGTGGATCATTAATGGATGGTAACTTCCCTGGCATGGTTATGCCCGTAATGTGGCCTGAAGTTCAAGCCAATGGAAACAGACAACAGTATCAACAGCAATGGCATTCAGATGGGCATCACCAGTCCATTTGGGGAAGAGAAGAAGAAAGCCATAACTTCGTTACTCCAGAGAACTCACTTCTGAGTTATGACTCTTCAGCGAATTCAGGTAGATAAGAACAATTCTCTATTAAAAAAACCTCATCTAATTATTTTGAAGAGAGGGTACTGGAATTTGATGGAGCCTTTTGTTAACTTCGAAGTTGTCATTGTATTGCAGCAACTCTGCACTCAAATCAATTGAAGATGGAGCTATGAAGATGAGATGAATTTCCAACTGGTAGCTAGTACTGTATATATCAATGATAATATTAGCAGTTAGCAGGAAGTAGAGGGGATGCCTCAGCATTTATCTTTGGGTTTTCATATGTCTTCAATTTGCCAGGGTCAGTTGGAAACCCATATTTCTTTTCTACTGGACTTTCAGTATGTTATTCTTATATAAGTATAAATATATTATATATATCTTACTTAATATACAAACTCTCAGAGTCCTTCAATCCAATTCTTAATTTCTGAGATGATTGATTGATTCATATTGTAAAAACATAGAATGTACTATCGGCCTTAATTATTATGGAATTGGACTTGCTTTCTTCTCTATAATATGTTGTCAAGATCTGCATATTTTATTGAGGACTTCACTGGGGAATAATGGCTCTTTTCGTTTTTATATTTTTTCAATGGGCACCACTCCATCATCGTTAGGTTGCTTGTCACATGATGCCAGATTGCAATTGTCTGACATCGAACCAAAAATTAAAATGCCCTTTTAAATATTAGGTTATACAATATGAAATAACTCGTTCTCTTCCTTAAATTCCTTTTTCTAGATGCAGGATTCAATCGAGATTTTACAGGGTTGAATCATCTACCATTGTCCACATTTTGCTGAGTGATCAATTTTCCAATCGATCCATTATTTGTTGATCTAAAACCTACAATTGAGGAACTGATGTAGCTTTGCCTTAACAATTTTGCTTTACAATAGATGAACATCACCAATGAACAATATTTGGGTTGGATAGATATTTGGGCCAAAATGCAGTTAATTAGAGGTGGGATTGCCAAGGAAAGCTGAGGTATTCGGACATATATTTATATATTTTCCTTCTCTTGTTTGACAATTAAAGTAATAATAAAATAGAAATACCAAAGTGATAAGACAAGAAGAATTCATCCTCAATACACCAGAATTCAGACCATAGCCAGAAGAAAATGGTGACTTCACTCCCTCAACTAATAATAACAATTATTTTCCAAATCTTGCTTCCTCTAATCCAGTCATCTCCCTCCACGTCATCACCCGCCATCCAACTTCCCCTCTTCACCCATGATGGTAACACTCCTCTCACCCTCTCCGTCACCGACTACGGTGCCGTCGGAGATGGCATCCGCTACGACACAACCGCCATCCAATCCGCCATCGATGACTGTCCCTCCAACACTCCCTGCCACGTCACCTTCCCACCCGGCACCTACTTAACCGCCACCATCCACTTAAAATCTCACGTGACACTCAACATCCAAGAAAACGCCACCTTATTGGGTGGCACGAAGATCGAAGACTACCCGAAAGAGTTTTCAAGATGGTACGTGGTGTTGGCTGAGAACGCGAGCGACGTCGGGATAACTGGAGGCGGAGTGGTGGATGGGCAAGGACCGAAGTTTGTGGTGATGAAGAATGAGAAGAAGAATGTGATGGTGAGCTGGAACCAGACGGGGGCGTGCTCGGGCGATGAGTGCAGGCCCAGATTGGTGGGTTTTCTGGGTTGCAAGAATGTCAATGTGTGGAACGTTAGGTTGAGTGAGCCGGCTTACTGGTGGTGAGTATATTTTAATTAATTAATTAATTATTAAATTATATAATTATTATAGTTAGCTCGTTTTCTCCGTCTCTTACTGTTCATTGATTTGATGTTACTGCATTGATGTCCTTGTATTTTGGCAATTTTATGATCTAGGCATTTAATTGGGGAAAATATGTTGACTCTTTTTATTTACATAGCTAGCTTAAGATAAAGAAATTTGGATGTAGTGTTGGGGTAAATTGTAAGCAATGAGAAATTGTGAGGTCTCAATATAATTAAGCAGAAATGAAAGGGTATAACTTAAATACACTAAACGAAGAATATGACCTGAAGGCCTAAGTTGGAGCGGAAATGGAGACTCGTAAAGGTGACGATAAGATACTGGCCAGTGGCCACAGGGCAAAGGGTGTTTTCATCGGCCACTGAATTTAACTATTGTCCACTTAGATGGCGAGTATAAGGTTGTGTATACATATGCGCGTGGATGAGTTTTGGCTCGCTGACTTTTTCTATCTTATCACCTATACTCAGTGGGTCCGGCAAAAGCCTGATGGGACCAACTTCAAGAAGCCCGCTTGTTTTAGGTGGTAAATTGTCACCGTGAACTTTTCAACCAAGAGGATGGCTGTGATAAGTTGATAACGATTGTTATTGTTCTGTTGTGCTTTAATGGATGAATGGTACTTAAAAATTCTCTTGAAACAGAGAGATTTTAAAGGATATTTGGAATAAGATACAGTAAATTTTAAGTTACAATTGTTGTAAAATAAAATTATTTGCTGTAAAGTATAGGTGGGTACATAGTTGATAAATATTAACTGTCAAGTAAAAGTGGTGTTTAGAACAACTTTCAAAATTAAATAGAAGCACAATAATTACAAATATGCTTGAAATGACTATATCAGGTGTTTAAAAATTTCGTGTAGGCATAATTCAGTTCCATTCATATTATGTCTCTTCAAGATCCGTTTAATTTTCCATATGATAAAATAGTTGTGTAACATTTTCCGCTTTTATTTTTTGAGGGTCTCAAAATGCGTTGTTCCACTTGGAAGAAAATGGGAATTGGGTAACTCATGCGGTTAAACGGTTTAAAGTTTTGCATTGGTTATTTGGAATGTCTTGATTGTTAATCTTGAATCACCTGTCTTCTGAAACCCTATCCAGGAATATCTATTAGAGAACTTAAAATGAACTATATGAACTCTGGTACACAGTTGAATTTACCCATCTCTTAATGTTTCAATTCTAATCTTGCATTTGACAAAATTGATTACATTTTGGCAGCTTGCACATAGTACGAAGTGTTAACACATCCATTCATGATGTTTCGATTTATGGAGACTTTAATACACCTAACAATGATGGGATAGATATTGAGGATTCAAATAACACGGTCATTACAAGATGCAACATTGATACAGGAGATGATGCAATCTGTCCGAAGACGTATACAGGCCCCCTTTATAACTTGACTGCTACAGATTGTTGGATCAGAACAAAGTCTTCAGCTATCAAATTTGGTAGTGCTAGTTGGTTCGATTTCAAGGGTTTGTTATTTGACAATATCACCATTTTTGAATCTCACAGGGGGTTGGGTCTGCAAATACGTGATGGAGGTAATATCTTCATTTCCTTTCTTTATGGAATGGACTGTTCTATATATGTAAGAAGTAAAATTTCTGGAATAATACACTGGTAGTTTATAGCTACGTCAACTACTTGTCAAGTGTTGGGTATATTATTCACTTTGATTCTAGAAAAATAAACTGTTTATCTTCAGGCTTATTCTGTTTGTTTCTTAACTGCAGATTTTCTATCATTTGCAATTCATGTGGATGTGATCTGACATTTTGATGATAGCTTCTTATATCAATAAATATTTAGTATTGAATCTGATTTTTGCTAGTTTCTGAGATATGAAGATGCAGTGCTGATTGAATAATTTGTCAATGCTTGGTTCATTTCTTATTTATCATTTGAATTGAATTAGCACATCATTAGAGTCCTTAACAATTATCTCATCCTACAACAATTTTACTAGTTCTCTACGAACAAATATGACTAGAAATTGCTCACTCAAGTATGAATTGTTGGCTTGTACCTTCCTGGCTGGGACCTGGGTATCGAGTGACATAGCTTTGTTATAGTAATAGATAATTATGATCCCATGCTTTTCTAACTTGACTTTGAATTCTCTGGCATTATAGATATAGGGTCATAGGTTTAAAATCTGAATTGACGAAAAACAAAATTCCATTATGTTAGCTGTGTCTTCCTTTAGGCTTTCCAACTTTGCAATGCTAGCCGGTGTCTAAGCAAATTCTATATTGATGCTTCAAAACTCAACTATAGCCCTTACTGTAAAGTTTTTTTTTTGTTAATATAGGAGTAGTAACCATTTACCTTGTGCAGGAAATGTAAGCGACATTACCTTCGCCAACATAAATATCAGCACAAGATACTATGATCCATCATGGTGGGGAAGAGCAGAGCCTATATATGTGACAACCTGTCCAAGAGACTCAAATTCAAAGGAGGGTTCAATCTCTAATTTACACTTTATTAACATCACTGCAAAGTCTGAAAATGGTATCTTCTTATCAGGTTCTGAACATGGACTACTAAGCAATTTAAGATTCATAAACATGAATGTCACATATAAAAGATGGACAAATTACACTGGTGGATTGGTGGATTACAGACCAGGATGCCAAGGACTAGTGAATCACAGCTCCGCTGGGATCATCATGGAACACATTGAAGGTTTGGAGGTTGAGAATGTGAACATGAGATGGTCCGATGATCAATCAGAGAAGTGGAATAATCCTCTGGATTTCAGGCCTTCCACTGTAGATAACATTTCTTTCCTTAATTTCCATTCAGGTTTTTACAAACAGTGACAGAAAGAAAGCAAAATAAAGCTATTCTTAAAGGTTATTCTTTGGACAAATAATGGAGTTGAATTCTAGATTCTTTGTGAACAGAATTTGCTAATTATTGTTGAAGAATTGTGCTTACAAGTCATTGTGAGATAAAATTCATTGGTTACCGAAATTGGGCATGTTTTTAAATATTGTGTTTCTATTTAATTTTGAAAGCACGAAAATGAAGTATTTGGTAACACCCGGTAGTTATAGTTTATTTATCACCCCACGTTTCCTTGACAATTAGGGAAATTTATGACATCTCAATTCTAAATATACAGCGGTATTGTACCAAAAAAGAAAAAGAAAAGAAAATATATGAAGGTGGCCAAATACACAAGCTATAAAGGCGAGAGTCCAGAGGCTAGCGAAGAACATGAACTGGCTTCCGAAAATCACATGCCGTTTGGGTCATCCCAAAAAACTACTACTGGCTTTCTCTTCTCTAAAGCTATTTACCTTCACTCGGCAACTAACCGTACTCTCCTTCCCGCCATATCAACAAACTTTAAAAACTTTATGTTCCAACGGTCAAGTAACTGAAGCCCTATTAGAAATGGTCACTCTTGGCCGTGAAATGAAATTTGAAGGGTACGACATGCTGTTAAACGCGTGCCTGAACCAAAGAATTCTCAGAGGGGGCCAAAGGATTCATGCCCACATGATCAAAACTTGTTATCATCCACCAGTATACCTGAGAACTAGGTTCATTATCTTTTATAACAAATGCGAGTGCTTGACTGATGCAAGGAAAGTGTTTGATGAAATGCGTGAGCGGAATGTGGTTTCTTGGACTGCTATGATTTCGGCTTATTCTCAAAAAGGATATTCCTCAGAAACGTTGAATCTCTTCGTTCAGATGTTAAGATCAGGTACTCTTGGATGCTTATTTTTCCTTTTAGTTTTTCTTAAGGTTTAGGTGGGTATTAAAAAATATTCGGTATTTTGGTCATTGAGATTGAATTAACTGCATTTTGCATGATATTTTTGGTTTTCTATTTTTTTTTTAGTTTGTGTTTGTCAGCAATTATTTCAAAGATTAGAATGTGGCTGGATGGAGCATACCTGTCTCATATAATTGGGTAGTTAAACCAAAGATAAATGCCACATAGAGCTTCAAGAAACTCAAAGTGTAACTCAACATGGTTGCCTATTCTCTAGGCATTTCCAAGAGTTAGCCAAGTTGATAAATTACATTACATGTATGTATATATATGAATTTATTTTTTTGTTTGTATAAAACCATAAAGGTGGTGTCGGTAATTTGTTGGGCTAGAAGGATTTTATTTTGGTTGTTTAAATATTGTCAAGATATTATCACTAGAGTGATAATGGCATCAATTCCCAAACCAAGACAAAACCAATGACTATAATATCTTTGTACGTATGCTACTTGCTTCTATCGTTAGATAAGGGGATCCTCTCAAAATGCTATGAGGAGACAAATTCTACTGCATTAATTTCTATGTAGTTTTAGAATCACCTCAGAAATTTAAGTAATCATGCCTACAAGTCTGTACATGGCATTAGATGGGACAAGGCTCATTTTTATTTCTATTCTTTGAACCACAACTTCTTTGGGACCGGTAGCTTCCAGAGTAAATTTACATCTAAGATATCAATTTTGTTTTTCCTGTTACTTATAACTAAACAAATGTCTGCAGATATAGAACCTAATGAGTTCACTTTTGCAACTGTACTTACTTCTTGCACCGGTGCTTCTGGGTTTGTGCTGGGAGAGCAAATCCACTCTCTCATAATTAAGAGCAATTATGAATCACATATATACGTTGGGAGCTCACTTCTCGACATGTATGCCAAAGCTGGTAAAATCCATGAAGCTCGAGGAGTTTTTGAATGCTTGCCTGAAAGGGATGTTGTTTCTTGTACTGCTATAATTTCTGGTTATGCACAACTAGGTCTTGATGAAGAGGCACTAGGGTTATTTAGGAAGTTGCAGGTGGAAGGAATGCGTTCAAATTATGTTACTTATGCTAGTGTTTTGACTGCATTATCTGGTCTTGCGGCACTGGATCATGGTAAGCAAGTTCACAACCATGTTCTTCGGTTTGAAATACCCTCATATGTGGTGCTTCAGAACTCCCTGATAGATATGTACTCAAAATGTGGAAGCCTCACCTACGCGCGAAGAGTCTTCAATCACATGTCTGAGAGAACTTTTGTCTCATGGAATGCAATCCTTGTGGGATATAGTAAACATGGAATGGGAAGAGAAGTGGCGGAGCTCTTCAAATTGATGAGAGAAGAAAATAAAGTTAAACCTGATGGTGTAACATATCTGGCTGTTTTATCAGGTTGTAGCCATGGAGGAATGGAGGATAGAGGGCTGGAAATTTTTGATGAAATGGTAAATTGTAAAGATGGGGTTCAGCCAGAGATTGAGCATTATGGGTGTGTTGTTGATATGCTTGGGCGTGCTGGTCGGGTCAGAGAGGCATTTGAGTTTATTAAAAAGATGCCTTTTGAACCAACCGCTGCAATTTGGGGTTCACTTTTAGGTGCTTGTAGGGTTCACTCTAATGTTGACATTGGTGAATTTGTAGGTCAACGGCTATTAGAAATTGAGCCTGAAAATGCTGGGAATTACGTCATTCTTTCTAATTTATATGCTTCTGCTGGGAGATGGGAAGATGTAAGAAGTGTTAGGGAACTGATGAAGGAGAAGGCTGTGACAAAGGATCCAGGCAGAAGCTGGATTGAGCTTGACCAAACCCTTCATACATTTCATGCAAGTGATCATTCCCACCCAAGGAGGGAAGAGGTGTTTGCAAAGTTGAAAGAATTATCAGTCAAGTTCAAGGAAGCTGGCTACATCCCAGACTTGAGTTGTGTTCTACATGATGTAGATGAAGAGCAGAAGGAGAAGATACTTCTGGGCCACAGTGAAAAACTGGCTTTGACTTTTGGGCTCATTGGTACTCCTGAGGGAGCCCCAATCCGTTTGATAAAAAACCTCCGGATTTGTGTGGACTGCCACAATTTTGCCAAGTTTGTATCAAAGGTTTATGGAAGGAATGTGTCACTGAGGGATAAAAACCGATTCCATCTTATTGTTGATGGAACCTGTTCTTGTGGAGATTATTGGTGACGTCTAAAGACCCATGAGAGGAAAAGTTTCTTTTGCCTTGTTTAGAGTGCTATGTGGGATACGGTAAGCCTGATTCTGACATGAGAACGGGATTAAATATAGCTTTCTGCGGGAAAATGAAATGAAAGGCAAACCACATTTCATAACAAGGCTCTGAAAATGTAGACAGCTGAAGAACTATATAGCTGCTGTGGAGTGACAGCTATTGGCCCCAGCTTGAAGTGCAGAAGTTTTGGAGTTGCCTGGATATGTAGGATGAACCAGAAATAATTTATACAAGTGCATGAATGCTCTTTTCTATCTCCTCAATTCATTTTAAGATTACGTGGTTCTATATAAAGAAGTTAACTTAAACTGGCGGGATATACGTTATCTTTTCCTTCTTACCCAAAGATCATAAACCGAATTTGATATACTCGAGAAGAGGATTGATAGAAGACGCGTTCAAGCTGTCGTGTGGAACAGTGGAAGACAATTTTGTATGCGTAGTATGCTGATCTTAAGATTTCAAAGGCTTCATTGTTCTATGTGTATTACAGAGAAGATGCAGATGCTCAGCATTTTGTTTAAACCCTTTGTGCCATTCATTGACAAAATGGAAATTCATTTGAACTTCATTTTACCATCTGGCTTCTATGGATGGTATGGTCTTAGTAGAATTCTCTATTAAACATACTTTATATCATGCATTTATCATTTTCCATGTTCATAATCATAAATATCTTGTAAATAATCAAGGAGATGTTTGGTTTATGATTCCAAAATAGTATTCTGAAAATTAAGACATAATCCACAGTTTGGAAATACATTTTCGATATGATCTTACAGTTATCGGTATGAGCAATAATATTTTAGAATTGTATGATGACCTCAACTAAATCTAAATGTACTTTATTCTTTATTTAAAATTTCTAAATTAATAAAAGTTATATTCAGGTTACAAAATTTTTAAAATAAAATCTTTTGAGTTTTTGAAACTTTCCTTTTTGGGTCAAATTCCATAAAAGTAATCATAAGACCCCCTAATCTTGCATAAATATGAAATGAGACTAACAAAAAACTTTAATTAAACAATTTCATCCTATTGCCAAAATCACAGATACGAACAAAACGACGCCGTTGCTCTTTTTGGTCAGAGACTGGAAACAAACCTCACAACTTCGTAAAACTGCATTCCCTTTTCTCACTCGCAATTCATCAGTATTCACCGAATAAGATGCCTTTGAGCACAATGCTCCGCCACCGGCTCTTCACTCGCTTCGGCTCAACCCAGGCCGGGCCGAGCCGATGGACGAGCCCCGGCCATCAGGAGAGGCCGAACGGCTACCTCTTCAACCGGACCCCGCCACCGCCTGGTCAGTCTCGTAAATGGGAAGACTGGGAGCTTCCTTGCTACATCACCAGCTTTTTAACGGTCGTGATTCTCGGAGTCGGGCTGAATGCCAAACCCGATCTCTCTATCGAGACTTGGGCTCACCAGAAAGCCCTCGAGCGGCTGGAGATGGAGAAATCTGAGTGATTGATTGAGTGCCTTGGCGATCTCATTTGGGTACTTTACTTTTTATGTTGTTGATAAATTTGATGTGTACTTGAATAAAGGCTTTTTATGAACCTTAATTACTCTTTCTTTAGTTATAAATTACGATGTTTTTTACATTATAAAATTCAACAAGATTATTTACATTCTGAATCGTGACTCATGGTTTCAGTGCTCTTTTGACGTGGAATAGCATGGTTTTTAAGATTTCTTGTGTGGTTCAGTGTTTCTCTAATTATAGGGAACGTTGTTTTTCATTATAGTCAAAGCTATTGTCAATAGAGGTATGCCATATCATTGCTAGTGATAAAAGACGTAATTTTGTGATGGGTTTTTGTTATTTTGCTTATAGGTGAGGTTGATTAACCCTTTAATGTGTTTTAAGTTTCTAGTTTGCTTCTGTAGTTCCATTGGGTTGATTGTTATTTCTCCCTACAGGTCTGAAAGGCTGAGAGACTAGTATATTGATATGCTTTTATATTACCATTAATAAAATTTAGTTGATAGCTAAGACTGTTGACTCTTATGGACATCACAAATTTGTGAATTAGTTTCTGCTAAAAGTATGATAAATGAGAACTCAGAAGGCCCTTTCTACCTTTTAATAACAAAGGTTTTAAGATTATGCAAATGTGATTATGGTATATTGCTATGTACCATGTGTCAATTCAGATATTTTTGTAAAACTATCCTCTAATTTTCTTCACTCCATATTGCACAAAAGAATATGAAAATGGTGCATTTATATGGAGCTAAGATCTTATTTATGATGTCTTGAATTTGAACAGTTGACTGTTGAAATTAACTTTTCATTGGCAATGTCAAATGTGCGCGTGTGCTTGCATACTTGTATACAGGCACATGCACTCGTGTTGTTTATGTATATACATTTCTTGGTGTCAAGATAGGAGATATATATCTTGGAGATAGATGTATTTGACATCCTATGTTTATTATATTCAAGTTTGATGTGATGACAGGAATTTATTACTGTCCTTTCTTACTTGTTTTGAATTCTTCAGTTTTTAGCCAATCCTATGTTTCTTGGCAAGCTATATTGAGATCATATGATGTTAATATTGTGGCCTTTCAACTTTGGTTAGCGGAATAGGAATAAGTATTATCTTTTTCATATAAATTATAGTCTATCCTTGAATTAGGCTATTAGTTTATGTTAGTAATTGATTGCTTGATGCAATTGTCTCTTACTCTAAACATTTGCTGCATAAAGTTTATATATGTATGTCATTATTTGCTTGTGCCTGAAAAACTAAAAGAACTGTGTAGTTTTTTGATAAATCCAACTACTGTTGTGATATATCTCTGTTAGTGTCTGGATGAAGTCGGAAATATACTATAGCTAAGAATTTTAAGGCCTTCATTATTCATTCACTGCAAAACTCCAAATTCTTTCACCCAATTCTTCTTCTTATTATATCTTTTTTTCTGTGGTTCCAACCGTATTAAATTTTTGAATCTTTTTCTTAAATCCAAAATTTACATAGAATCCTCTACTTAAAACTGTTTATGGTTTTCAAATTTGTTGTCTGACCCATTTTGATTATGGATCCTCCAAAGTGAGAATTTTGCTTATGTTCAAACTCCTTGCTAGGTAATGTCATATTGAGATTAGTGGAAATATCCAACAAGTGAACCACCAGAATTATAATTATTTTTGTTTAGCGATCAGTCAGTTTCTTGGGAACATTTATTCTTCAACATTTTCTAAAAAAATCTTTTTTGCATTTGCATATCCTCTATTCCTCACTACCAGAGCCAATCTTCCCAACTCCATCCCATAAAAACACACACACACACACACACGCACACTTATACACGCGCATGCATATATAAATTCTCAACATGATTTAGCCGGCCTCTAGAAGATGTGTTCCAGTGGAACTAACAATTCGTAAATTTGATGAAATATGCTGAACCTTGTTTTTATGCATCTTAGATGATGTGCTGTTATTTTTCTGTTGAATACAATGTTCAAAGAAATTACCGTTTGGTTTCCTCCCTTGGACTTTTCAGACTTGTTCCTTGTAATAATGCATTCTATTTTCTTTGGATAAAACACTTTTGTGTAATCTCTGTTCAAGACTCTAAATTCTGACAACTATATATTTTGCATGCACTTCTTTCTCTTCTTCTTTTCTTTTTCTTTCGTTCCGGGGTTGTTTATTACTAACACATTCTTGTTTGTGAGTTTCTATGTCTACTGTCACTCAAATAATTAGCAGTCATTGAATGTTTAAATGCTTCATGTGCTTTAGGGGAAGCGATATAGTGTGGGTGGTTCGGTAAATGTCCCATAATCATTATTATTATTGTTAATGTGTCTATCTGCCTGATATCATGTTTTTCATCCAAATTACTGTGCTGGAAGGCTCCATTCTTCATGCATGATACAACTGAATCATTACTCTCTATTATTTTATTAACCATTTTTTGCATAAACCAAGCAGGATAAAGTTTTCTGCTGATAGAAATAACTGCTTATAAATTAGGGGCAAAACCACCAGTTGCTTGGTAGTTTCTTAACGGTCCATGCACTTTGAGACATAGTTATTGGTTATATTATTTGAGGCAGATCCTGCTGTTGCTTGGGATCTCTTTAAAAGGAAAACAATTAAATTGATTGTTATGAATATGCTGCTTGCATTTTGCTTTATGATCAGCCTCCTCGGATATTTATAATTTTCCACAATCTAGTTCTAATAATTAATTAGCTCTAATGTGTTGGTTTTTCACTTACAAAAGAGTGGATGTCTCAAGTCTTGTAGTCCTTTTATCCAGTAAAGCTTTCAAACTATACGGATGAGTTACCGAAATTTGCACCCTTTTACTATAATATGGTAAGAAGCATGATGGGAAATCTTGAATGTGCAATTCTGTACATCTTTCTTTAAATATGGCCGAGATGAAACAGGCTCAATTCAGGCAGACTCACTGTCCCTCAAAAGAATTAGCCCAGCCCTTATTTCTTTCTTTAAATTAGGCCGAGACGAAACAGGCCCAATTACCAGCCTTCAACTTTGAAGCCCAAAGGAAAAGGAATGGATTAAGTTTATTAAGATCCAACCCAAGTCCTCTGAAGGGTCTAAAGCTACGGATCAATTTATTTACACGGCGGGAACCAAAATGACTCAGTGAAGTAGATGGATTCGGATTCGGATTCGGATAATAAATGCCTTCAGTAATTCTAAATTACAAGTTGTGTTGGGCCCTGTCGGAAGGAACCTCTTAATTATTTGAATTAGAAAATTACATTATAATTAAAGTAAGAATGTAGGGGACAAGACATATATTTATGATTCCGCTAAGTATGTGCATTAAGGCTTAAAGAAGCATTCAATTGGCACCTCGAGATCTCCAATATTTAAGCAAATAATTTAATAGACTGGCAACAATCAAGTTATAATAATTTGGGGACGGTATGTGTCTAAAGGTGAACCAAACGCACCTTCGCTTTTTCTTATTTGAACATGTCACACTTTCATTTATTACTGCATAAAATAATAATAATAATAATGATAATAAATTATTAAGGTAGCTTTCTTTGTTTCATAATACATACTTAAAAAGAAACTGCTTTTATTTGTGTTTCATACACTGTTTTTTTTTTTTTTTTTTCACATGCTTTTTAATTATTAACTTACCACATTGCTTAAAATTTACTCTATTTTTACTGTCCGAAGATAACTTTAAAAAATTTATCTATTAAAATAATTACAAAAATTTTACTAAAAAATTTTTGTAGCGGCAATTGAATAATTTATAATTTTTTGTTACTCTACTTGTAAAATACCTAATTTAAAATATTCTGTTAAAAACATGTCCTAAAAATAGGATGGAAAGAAGAAGAACATAACTATATTTGTAGATAGCATTACTACTTTTATTACACTTAATTGTAAGAAGCAACTTTTTGAATTTCTTGTTCAAGGTTCAGCTACAACTTTTTTAAGTTCTTGTATCGTTTTTGTCTTTTTTGAAGTGGCTTAAAATTTTGAGTTTGATAGTAAGTAGTTCTCTTATGATTTATTTATATACACATATATGATGCAAAATAAATAAATAAATAAATAAATAAAATTAATTAAAAAAATGTATGAACAAAAATTGTAACAGTGGTATTATTCAAATTTGTTTGCCCACTTAAAAGTTTTGGTATTTGCTTATAATAATAGGAAACAAATTGTTAGTTTTAGTAATTGAATTCATTACACATTCCAATATAATTAATATTATTCATGTAACTTGTAAATAGATGAAATTGATTGTTATCTTGTACAGTTATTTGACTATTTAAAAACAACATGACTGTTTTGTTTAAAATAGTATCAATTACCATATAGAAAAGAGACTAGTTCATTTAATTGAAAATGACAACTTGCAATTATAACAAGTTTCAATTTAATAAATGAAGAAAAGAATCAAACAACAATTAAAAAAAATTAATTGCATTTGCCCATTGCATTGGCTTCTACAATACACAAAAATAGATTATGAACTTTCCTTGGCGGGCCACCCGCTGTACTGTCGGTGCAAAAACTAACCACAAACGACACTACCGACTCGTCACTTTTGGACCAAAATCATAATTTCATAACACTATATAGACTGGGTGATCACAAGATCTACTTACTTTGGCAATTGGCATCCTATTATTACTAATAATTATATATGAAATTCAACTGTTAATAGAATATAAAAATTTGTGACAACTGAGCTTTGTTTCTGTCTGACAAGAGAATCGTACAAAATCAATACATTCTCATACTTCGAATTGAATATAAAGTGGCCGGCCCTCCTAAATTCATTGCAAGTTCAAAAATTTAATAGCTAACACCCAGCTGTCACTCCCGTGCCCGAATAATTAAAGCTACTCTAGCAGATGGCACATAACATCCTGGACTGACTGTGTCTATTGTCCAATCAGAACCTCACCCTGCCTCTGTATCGTTAACAGAAAAATGACAGTTCGGTAATTCAACATCATCCACATCAATGATGGCAGTTTAGGTATACCAGCAAATTCTTACACGTAACGCGTCAAATATTAACCGGTTACAACCGGTCACTCTCCCGCCCACCGACACCCTTCTCCCGGTCACCCTCACATCCGTACATTTTAACCGATCGCGAACACTAACAATAACATTGCATTGTTAGGCTTTTTAAATGTTACTCTTCCCGCACTCACTAACTCCACTCTGCCAACAGCCGTATTCTATGAAATAAGTATTAACTGTGTTACTATTCTCTCTGCGTGTAATTCAACGCAGCGAAAGAGAAACAGCCAAAGTGATAATCCTGAAGAGCAGACTTTGATGCTATTTACTTGCTTGGTTTCTGGTAAGTTCTGTGATTTCTACTAATTACTCACATTTATTTATCTTTTTGCCTGCGTTTTGTTTATGTTGGTTGTCGTTTTGTGTATGGACCTGCGGAAATTGACAACGCGAAACGAAACGCATTCTATTGTGTGGTTTTGGTTTGTTTTGTTTTTGAGAACGGCGTTAAACGGAGCGTTTGATGCGTCGCGTTCTCTTGAATTTTCGCTTTCTTTTGGTTATGATTTTGTATTGTGTTTTTAGCGTTCTTTTATGTTGTTTTGCTCTGTTTCCTGTCAGCTCGAGTTTCAGGTTTGTTTTGTTTGGCTTGGATTTATGGATGTCGCTCTCGGTTCAGCATTTTATGTATTCTCTAATTTTCTTATTTGATGTTTATAATTTAGCTTATTAGTGGTGTTTACGCATGATTAGGTACTTTAATTATCGTAAATTATGAGCAGCAGATCAGATTTTTTACGTTATTGTTTTTGATATTCAACTGCTAAAACGAGTAAATATACTTGGAATTCTTCCGTCGATCATGTTTGTAAATTGGATCTGAAACAGTATCGTTTTATTTTCCTTCTAACATCTGCTAAGTTGTGATAGTGCTTAATCTGTTTGACTTCAAATCGAAGGTCTTCTACAGAAGTTGTTGTAGCTAATTTTCATTTGATTCCGATATTATATTGTATGTTTTAGGATTG
>JAXCLQ010000015.1:7528436-7564574 GCA_035584115.1 Cedrela odorata
AAGTCCAAGGATCAGTCATACTATCGTAACTTAGAGAAATCCCATAGACATGTGGATAACACTCCATATGAGTTTCTTATGCAAGTCAGTTCGATAAATTTGTTCTCTAACAAGCATCCACATGTTAGACTAAGTGAACACTTTCACTAGTAGCTTATGAGATCAGCTACATTCATTCTCCAAGGAAGCAGACATAATATATGCTGATCTAATATTGATTTTTCAATGTTCTAGTATTAATAATCCTACGATCGAGAACATTTAAGAATGACGGAATCTCATAAATTAAACTTAAGTTAATTCCTTTAATTGTCATTCTAAGGACTTTATATATAAGTAGTCAATATAGACAAAACTTATAAATAAATTGCTAATTTTATTAATCAATACAATAATGTATAATTACATATTTGTTCTTATTAGATCTAGGGCATATAACCAACACTGCAAATTCTTTGTTAACATCACTGCAAATTCTGAAAATGGTATCTTCTTATCAGGTTCTGAACATGGACTACTAAACTATTTAAGATTCATAATCTTGAATGTCACATGCAAAATATGGACAAATTATAATGGTGGATTGGTCAATTACAGACCGGGATGCCAAGGACTCATAAGTCACAGCTCTTCTGGAATCATAATGGAACACATTGAAGGTTTGAAGGCTAATAATGTGAACATGAGATGGTCAATGATCAATCACATAAGTGGAATAATCCTCTAAACTTCAGGCTTTCAACTGTAGATAACATTTCTTTCCATAATTTTCATTAAGGTTTTTAAAAACAATGACAAAGAAAACGAGAAAAAGTTATTCTTAAACGTTATTCTTTGGACAAATAATGGAGTTGAATTCTAGATTCTTTCTAAACAAGAGTTGCAAATTATTGTTGAAAAATTGTACATTACAACTCTTAGTAAGATAAAATTTTGATGAAGATACCTAGGCATGTTTGATTAATCATCATTTACTTATACTTGACAGTTAGCAAAATTTACTAATATTTGAATTCCAAATATATGTTTAAATTGTGGCACAAGCTATAAAGGACAAAGTTTAGAGATTAATAATCTTTAGCGGCTAGCGAAGAACATGAACTGGCTTCAAAAATCAAATGCCATTTGGGTTGTCCCAAAAAAACTACTTGCTTTCTCTTCTCAAAACCCATTTCCCTTTACCAGGAAACTAACCGTTTTCTCCTTCCCGCCTAATCAACAAACTTTAAAAACTCTATGCTTCAACGGTCAAGAAGCAGAAGCCTTATTAGAAATGGCCACTCTTGGCCCCTAAATGAAACTTGAAGGGTATAATAGAGGGATGATAATTTTATCTGCAAATTCGGTAGTACCCAATTATAATAAGACGAGTTTAGTTTGCTTCTTAGTAGATTTGGGATAGTTACAAGTATGAATAAATATTTATGGATACCCATAATCGGTATTCGTTCAGAATGCAAGGTTTTCTTATTTCTTGCTCTCCCGAATGATTCTTTTCTCCATTTCTCCTTCATTTCTAAATTAAATTTCTTAAAATCTAACCGAAACTCTTATCAATTTTTATTGTCTAGTGACTACCCAACTTTTCCTCTACGTATTAATGCTATAATTGGACAAAAAACATAAGAATAAACGAAGGAGAAAACTAGGATTTTGAAATTAATTGGGGGTTTCCATTTCAAACTACTAATTCGAGCTTCTAAGGATTCCAACAGTATCTAGATAAGTCCATTAACCAATTTTAAGCTTGATTTCATGATTTTGAATAAATTAAAATTTTAGAGTTACTATTCACCCATGGATACATGTCGAATTTACTTAGAAAATCTAGCTTTAGATAATTAATTAATTAATATAATTGGAAGTATATATATATTGTATATGTATTGGATGACTATTTGGAATGGGCATATTTCGTTTAAAACGAAAATGCAGAATATAAAATGTATATACTTCATTTAAGATGAAAATGTAGATAAATTAAAAATCAGATAAATGGCTTGTTAGATTAGTCTCGTGAAGTGTTATGTGTTAACAAAGAAACTATATGCACGTTTTTCTAGGGACATTGTTATATATATATACATATGATTATTTGGGGACGTAGAATTTGCTTAAAATTTGTATGTATGAAACTAGGTTCCGAGAACTCAAGTGAAGTGCCAAGTGGGCGCGAGAAGATGTAGAAGGAGTGGATACCCTCCATTTTTATTGTAAGTAAATTTATACATGCATAATTATATAAATAGAATTGCTTGTAATATCTATATGTATGCATGTGTGTTAAATTGTGAAATGAAAATGTTACTGTTGTTTGTATGATATTAGGAAATGATTTGTATACTGTAATCTGCTGTTAAATTATATTTTAATATACATGCATGTAATGGTCGGAGAGGCCAAAACTTAGATTTATGTTTGTGAACATTGTTTTAATATGTTAAGGACAAGAAAGTCGGGTTTTGATTTACATGGTTATTCTATTGATTTGAAAATGAAATGTTTTATTACATGTATGTTTTGGTGATGAGGCCGATAAGGCCGAATATGTTGGTATGGCTAGTGGGCCAATTGTATGGCAATTATGCCTGCTTATTTACTGTATATACAGAGAGGTATCCTATGGACGGACCTATGAGAGGCCGCATAAGTGAGTGGGCCATAATGGGGCTGTATAAGAGAGGATAAGTCATGGTAAACCTACTGTGTATCGAGCACATATGTGCTGATATGGAGACCTTATGGAAAGTCCTGGCGGCTTTATAGAGATCTCATGGATTTGATGAATGACGAGGACAATTACTTTATCACCAAGTGACTACTCGAGCCAACATCAGTAAGACGAACTTATTTTATAACTACATATTTTATATGAAATAAATGATTTCACAATACATAAGAAATGGTTTTCAGTTTATAAAGAATACATTGCATGTGAAATTTATGCATAACAGGCCCACTGATGGATTTCAACATTACCCATGCCAAGATAACCATTGGGAAAATAGGGCCAGCCCATTTTGGATGTTTTAATTAAGTGCAAACCAATATTTTGTTTAACAGATGGTTGTTGTTCATGAACATGTATATATGTATCTAAGCATATTAATAAATAGAATTTCAATATCATGATTTAGAAATATGTGTGTATATATGTATATCTATGTATGTATGCGTTTACTCTTTGAACATGTTGTATACTCACTCCTCACAATTACAGCTTTCAGGTTAGGAGTGTTAGTTCTCGCACGGCTTGTAATAGCGAAAGAGAACATACGGCGCTCTGGGTAGTTTTTTTTTCCTACTTGACACACATGTAAGTCTAGAGTCTAGTGGATATGTAAGTGTATGAATATATATTTTCCTGGAAATATGTAGTTATTTTGGATTTTTTTATTTATTTTAGATTATGAGAAGGATTGTAAACTAAATGATTACATGAGAACTTATTATTTTTGTTCAACCCATATGAAATGTTTTTGAATTGGTATTTACATTAATTATACATGTTGTGGTTGAATTGATCACGGAGATCAATTCTTTGGTACTGCTCCAATGGATGAGAAGTATGTTTATAAACTATTTTTTTGGTGTTGAGTAAATGATTTGATAGCTTTACAGGCTCTTGTAGTACATTTTAGATATAAAGGGTATATCATGAGGGTTTGTGGCGATTGTCACAGGAGGACTCCAAGGTCGGGGCATGACACCTAATATCACACATGCATAATCTGATAAATCTTAATATTTCAATTAATTAACAATCATGTACTACATACAACATTTGTGAATAATATGTTCACAATTTATTGGTTTGACACAGTTTACATTACGAGACTTTCTAACGATAATTTATTTGATTTCCAATAACGAAATCTTATGGTTGTAATCATTCATTATTCGAAATTTAGTCTAAGATGACTATACTTATTTTTAACAACATTTAATGCATATATGTAATCATAAACTTCCATTTACCGCAATTCTCCACAAATTTATACTTTCGTCAAATATAGATACAATTATTTCGAACGGCAATTAAAGCATATTCAATGTCATATTCTTCCAATTATCATCATTTAACACAATTCTACGTTTCCTACACGAAATTAAACATTAATCTCGAATGAACAGTAACCTTCAAATTTCAATATGCTTAAAATCTTAAAATTATGCTTATAATGAGTTAACAAACTTACTGGTAGCTTGTTCAAGCTCTTAGAAATCTCAATTTGTCGTTCAAACACAAAAACCCCAATTTTGATTTGAAACCTAATTTTCTCCTTCGCTTATTCTCACATTTTCTAGCCCAAATGTGGTACCAATGTGAAGAGGAGAAATTAGGAAGTAATTTTGGTAGTGGAAATTTGATGGAACATTAGAGAAATTTGGAGAAATGAAGAGAAATAGAGAGGGAGAGAAAAAAAAACCTATTTTATAGAGAGAAGGGGTGTTTTACGTTTTTTAAAGATAGAGAGGTGTTAAAAATAAGTTAGAGGCTTGGGTATATATAGAAAAAGAGGTGAAAAGACTAAAATACCCTTAAAATATAGAAAAACAGGTCGAACGGATGCTACAGTGCCGTGAACAATACGTTATAGTGCTATAATATTGCCCAAAATAGTCGATCGTTTTCTTCATCCAATCGATAGATTTCCAAATTAGCTATTGCCGGTCGACCGTTTTCTCAATCCAGTCGACCGGTTGCTACACTAACTCATTTTTTACTATTTAAAAATCTTGCAATATAGTCCTAGAAACTTTGCAATTTGGTTTTGAAAAAAAAAATACAACAGAGTCCATATTAATCATTTATTAAGCCAACATAAGTTCTCATAAATCTCGTTAATGTGTTAAATAAATCTTAAATCATGCACGTGTGATAATGAATGTCATTAAATAACTATTTTACTCATATGTTAGAAGAATAAGATTTATATTCCAAACTTTTGGTCTCACACCCTATCTTCTTATCATTATAATGCCCATCTATTACAAAACCATTTGGATGACTTCCATAAAATTTGAATGTCCCAACATAAAAATGTAGCTTGTTTCATGGTTAGAAATAGATAATTAGCTGTTTGACAATATTGAATTCTCATAGGCCATCTAACGCCAATATTGAAAACAAATTGCCATTAAATTCTTCTTTCTTCTTCTTCTTTATTTATTTATTAGATCTTACTCATTAACTAAAAATTGTTGCTTTAGATTTCTTGACAATTAGAATCTTTTTCTTTAAATCAAGTCATTTAATATCACTAACATTATGATAAAACCTACCAAGAATCCAAATCTCAATAATACAGACAAAGATCACGCAAAAAGTTCTAAAACCATAAACTAAAGAACAAATTACTAGTAAGCCCACCAGCTCTTCAAGAAAATACTGAATTTTTCAGGATACTGAATAATTCATGTCTAAAATAAACAGAAACCAAGGTTTAGTACTTCGATATTTCCAAGCTTTATCAACGCTAGTCGGAACGTTCATGTAACTCGACCACACGATTACATATCCATATAAAATTTACATTACATATACAACAACTGAATCACATACAGAAAAAGAAGCCAAAGAGAAAGTAAGAACTTACCACATAATCAAAATGTTAATTTAATGTTGGCATAGACATGACATATATATATATATATATATATAACCTTTTAAAATCAAATAAAAGGAATCATCACAAACTTGTTTCTTTATGCTCTCTTTTTGGATTAGTTTACAAACTTAAGGATTTATTAGATCTTATGAAGAAATGACTTATACAAAGAACAATTAATCTTTATTAAATGCAATCAAAACCAAATAACTGACACCATATTCACATTAATTTAATTAAATAAAGGGATTTTGGTTAATAACAGAAAATGGCATGAATACAAACCTTGTTGTTAAATTAATAATCTGTGGTGGTTACAATGGCTTATTGCACCTTTTTGGAGGGAGAATTCAGAGAAGTGGTAGCTGGTTTGGTCTTTTGACTTAGCTGATGGTTAGTTTACAAATAGTGGAAGAGAAGTTGGAGAAGACGAAGAGACATGCAAAAATGAACTGCTTAAGCACTTCAACTGATTCATATTTTGAAAAAGTTAGGGTTTATCAATTAATTACCAATTATATAAAAAGGAAGAAAATATTACTAGGAAATTATTACTCCCCCTCAATTATGTTTAATTTCCTTAGAAATAGGAGTTTTGTTACTATTGGTTAGAGGTTTCAGAGGAAAGTATTTGTATTAGTAAAGACTTGTATATTAAATAATTAACTATAGTCCATGTTAAATTAAACCGAAACAACCAACCGATAATGTATTACTTTTAAACAATATATTACTATATTAGTAATGATATATATTAGTATTATTACTATATTAGTGTGTTATATAACATTATAGATTAATAATCATGTATATTAACAATTGATGTGTAATGTGTTACTTTTAAACTATAAATTAAATTTATTTTATATATATGTGTGTGTGTGTTGGGTATAGCCCAGTATGTATAAAGCTCAAAGGATTGAAAGATCGAAGCAACCTTGCAGGAAGACAAGAACCGTGTTCCAAGGCCGAATGCCACTCGAATAAAGTTATCCAAGTAGTAAGAAGTCCAGGCTTCATTGAAAGTTAAGGCTTGTCTAAAAGAAATGATGTGTTAGGTCAGTGTCACAGACTAATAAAAGGTCTTAGTCACAGTTCACAAAGGTCTCGGCCACAGTTCACGAAGGTTTCAGCCACAGCTTACAAGAGTCTCGGCTACAACTTATAAAGATTTCAACCACGGCTTATAAAGGAGTCTCAAACAAAGATTTTCGAGACCTTACTACAGTTGCATATTAGTGAAGCATTCATCTCTTTTTCATACGTTTTTGGATTATTCTATAATAAATATTCTTGTCAAACTAATCTTCTTACGTAATAAAAATCCTAGGGATATAATCCCACGAGATCCGAAATTCAATGCTTAATCTAAGGAATCTCCGTAATTCTCACAAAGTGAGATACTGATTATTGGATTTCACAGAATTCTACCATATTAGGGAGACGATAATATCTATAAAAGGAGACTAGCTATGACCAGGTACGACTACTAAAACTTTGGTCAAGAAATATTATAATTCTCCTTTAGCTCTTTCTCCTAAAAATATTCATAAGCAAAACCCTGACTTAAGCATTAGAGGGTTTTCGCCGGACAACCGACTTTTTACTCCCATAGTTTTCCATTGTGATTGCAGGTTATGAAAGCAATTGAGGTGGAGAAGAAAAAGATCGTTGCTGATGCATGAAGTCCACGGAAGGATTTTAGCTGCATCAAAATCTGATGCCGACTGTGGGAATTCTAGATGAAAAGTCAAAAACAGCCACAAAAAGAAAAACATGGCCACTTCACGAACGTATGTAACAAGGAATAAGGCAGTGATGAGAAGGAGCCCGCACGACAATGCTATAGAAGAGAATACAACCATTAATCAAGATATCGGCCATCAGCCGCCACTGTTAAGGGGCGAAAACCATGGTTCAGAAGCTTCGTCGTCGTACCAAATCCCTCCTCTTCCGAAAATGATGAAAACAGCTTAGTTAACCAAGAGGTTGGTTGAGAATGAAAAGCAACATGCGAAAAAAGATAGACAGATTCGAGTTTTGGTGAAGGAAGTAGCGAAAATGAAGAAGATGCCCCAATCTGGTTCCCTAATGTTAGAGACTAGGGTTGCACGTTTAACCCTGGGGCCCTGTTTCCCTGTCCCCATTTCTCTATTTGGGAAAAATTTTCATCCTCAAATGGGAAAACGAGGGGAAAATGGGGATGATTTTCATCCCCAAATAGAGATGGGGATGGTGTGATGGAGAGACTTTAACCCATCCCCATTTTCCCATTTCCTTACCCCCTATCCTCATTTCTCCCATTCTTATTTTCCCAAATTCAAGTTTTCAAAAAAAAATAATCTAAAAAATGAGAATGTTACAAGAATTGAACTCATGACCTTTCATAATTATAACAAGTGTTATACCACTAGACCAAACACTTTATTTTGGATAATTAAATCAATTAAAAATATTTAACTATCAAATAGGGATGTATATTACTTCGTAGGTGGCATTTGACTGTTATGAAACTTTTGTTTTATTTTATAATGAATTTTTTTTTTATTTGTAATGCATTAATAGATTTTATTTTATATTTATGATAAAATATATTTTTTTTATTTTTAATTTTTCCTATACGAAGAAATGAGAAAAACGGGAAAAAGGAAATGGGGAAAAGAAAATGGGTAATTGGAGTTGGAGAAATGGGGAAAATTGGGAACTGGGGTTGGGGATAGGAATACCTCTCCCTAAAATTCCACATCCCTATTTTCCCCCAAATAGGGATGGGGGTGGGATGGGGATGGGGGAGGTTAAAGGAAATGTAGATGGGGATGGAGGAACCGTCCCCCACCCCATTTCACTAAATGTGCATCCCTATTAAAGACACCTAAGCCGATAGAAACTGTTGAAAGTAGTGTGCCGGATACAATGCACATAGTGAACCACCTAATCGACTATCGACAAAATACTACTAGGAGAAGATACATTACCATAGAGAAAGGGAAGGGAAAGATTTCTGGTTATCCTTTAGGGGGACCGCAAGGCGAGAATGATGACGCTAAGCTTAACAACGAGTCGGCACCGGTATTTGAATATTCGCCTGATGATTCGGCAATAATTCATAAATAGGAGCCAGGCAATGGCCATAATCTCGAGGATATGAGAGTATTTTTATATCAGAAGCGACCAAAAGAAGGTTCAATACGGAGCCCATCTAGAAGAAGGAGATCTAAAGGAGATAGTAATCAAGTCGAGAACTTGGAGGTCTGTGTTCGAAAGCTGGTCGAAGAGTTGAAAGATCAGAAGAAAATGGAAGGGCAAAGAGGGGGCGAGTCCACACCAAAGGCAGGATTTTACTCAAAATCCCCTTTTGCTCAAAAAATATTAGATCTTGTTCTCCCTCGAAAGTTCAAGATGCCTCAACTATCCGTAACCACCTATGAAACAACTCAGAGGAAACTGTTAAATGAAATTGAAATTGAAGATAGAGAAGAAAAGGCCTTCGAGCCACCAACCCTTAGTGGGGCGCGAAATTCCAAAGCCTACCCGAGAAGAAGGTGTGACGATAGAAGAGGTTTCCACACCTTCGATGGAAAAAGCAGACAAGTTTGGAATCTAGATGAGAGAACATGAGGAAGAAACGAGCCCCCTCATGAGGATATCGCTTGTCGAAAAGAGATGACACGAGAAAAGTAGCTCATGTTCAAGGAGATCAAGTTTTTGCTCCCTTGAAAGCTTCACTCTTATAGGTTTAGAAGGAGATCAAAAGATGAGGAACTATACTAGTGGAACCCCGCCCTCTGAAAGCCAAGCCAATTGAAAAAGCCCAAAACAAATTTTGCGAGTTCCACTAAAGCACTAGACACCTGACAGATAAGTGTTTCGATCTCAGGAGTCTAGTAGAAATATTAATCTAAAACAATTACTTACAAAATCTGGTATCCAAGAATGAGGATGGACTTAAGGCCTCGGATTAAGAGATCGAACATGATAGGAGGCAAGATGACCGAGCTATAGTAATCTTAAGAGGAACCACATTGGCCGAAAGTTTGAATAGGTTAATGAAGAACTATTCTCAATATTCTCTACCCAATGCCTTCTCGGATATTCATGTTATGAATTTTCGAGCCGAGAAGAAACAAAATCTCACCTTAGTACCCATCACGTTTACGGATAAGGACGAAGTATGAGTTTACTATCCATATGATGACGCACTGGTGGTAACTTTAACGGTGGGAGCGGCTTAGATCAGCCTAATCTTAGTTGACATGGGAGGCTCAACCGACATTATCTTCAGGGAAACGCCGGACTCTTTAGGGATCGAAGATCTGAGACTTAAATTAGTCGAGACTGCCCTCCATAGTTTTGGCAAATCGTGCATTTACCCTCTAGGAATGATGCAGCTACCCATTACTATGGGAGAAAAGCCTTACCAGAAAACCACAATGGTGAAGTTCCAAGTGGTCCATTTCAAAATGTTCTATACCATGATTCTCGAGAGACCTTTTCTCAGAACTCGAAGGCAGTAGAAAGCATACACTATCTAAAATTGAAATTCCGAATAGGAGAAGGAATCAGAATTGTCAAAGGAAACTAAAAAGAGGCTCGATCATGCTTAGAAGTCTCTTCTAAGAGCTCATATTGCCGATCGAAGCGTCCTTAGAGGGATGTCCTAGAAGCTAACGAGGGTGACTCACGAGATAAGCTAATTATGAGCAGACTTAAGCAGGACGACAAAACGTGGACCCTAGAACCGGTAAAAGAGCTCGAGTCCGTCATTTTAAATCATGAGTTGCCTCAGAGAACAGTTAAAATTGGTGCCCAACTCCTAAGAGAGCTGAAGTCCAAACTCAAGGACATCATGAGGAAACACATGGATGTATTTGCATGGTCCTATGAAGACATGCCAGGTATCAACCCATAAGTAAACTCTCATTGATTCCCAACATAAACCAATGAAGCAAAAAAGGAGACCATTCAACATAGAGAGAAGAGAAGCAATACACATAGAAGGCGATAAGCTAATGAAAACAAAATTCATCAAAAAAGTGCACTACTCATAGTGGGTATCGAATGTAGTAATGGTTAAAAAGGCTAACGAGAAATGGAGAAATGTGTGTAGACTTCACAGATTTGAATAAAGTCTATCCTAAAGATAGTTTTTCCATTCCTCAGATCAATCAATTAGTAGACTAAATAGCTAGTTATTAACTGTTAAGCTTTATGGATGCATTCTCTGGATATAATCATATCAGAATACATGAATCGGATCAGGAGAAGACGACATTTATCACCGACCAGGGATTAAACTACTATATAGTAATGCCCTTCGGGTTGAAAAATGCTAGAGCTACTTTCTAAAAGCTAGTTAACCAGTTCTTTAAACCTCTAATAGGCGAGACCACCCTAAGCATTTAGAAGAAACCTTTTCCTAAGCATTTAGAAGAAACCTTTTCCTACTTAAATAGGTACAAAATGAAGTTAAATACTAAGAAATGTGCATTCGAAGTTCAGGTTGAGAAGTTCCACAGGTATATGGTCAGCAAACGTGGCATCAAAGCTAATCCATAGAAGATTAAGGCTATACTAAATTTGAAGTCCCTATCCAACCTTAAAGAACTCCAAAGTTTGACAGGCAATTAACAACGCTGAGTAGGTTCTTATCCAAAGCTACCGACAAATGTTTCTCTTTCTTTCAGATCATGAAAAAGGGGAAGAGGATCGAATGGACAAAGGAATGTGAGCGCAACTTTCAAGAGTTGAAGCAATATCTTACATCTCCACCATATCTAACGAGACCCAAGATCGAAGAAATGCTGTACCTATACCATGCGGTGAGTAACCATTCAGTAAGCTCAGTTTTAGTAAAAGAAAATGCCAAGAAGATTCACCATCTCATTTACTACACTAGCAAGCCATTATTAGACACCGAGACGAGATACTTGCCATCAGGAAAGCTATCATTAGTATTGGTGGTGGCAACCCGGAAGTTTAGATGCTATTTCCAAACTCATCAGGTCGTAGTGTTAATGAACCAACCGCTAAGGCAGATCCTACATCGGCCAGACCACTCAAGATAATTGATCAAATAGTCTTTTGAACTTAGTGAGTATGACATCATCTATAAGCCCAGAAAAGCTATTAAAAGCCAAGCTTTGGCAGATTTTGTCACCAAAAGATCAATGTATAAACACCTCATCCATCAGATCATGAAATAACTTTCTGACCAAGAAGACCCGATCACTTCAAATGAAGAAGAAGAGATCTAAAGTCTCTTCATTGATGGAAACTCAAATGCTCAAGGAGGAAGAGCCGGTATGGTTCTTGTAAGTCCCGATGGGACTGAGAAAATGTATTCTTTAAAGTTTGACTTTAAGGTTACCAATAACGAGGAAGAGTACGAAGCGTTGATTGCAGAAGTCAAGTTAGCTCTGGCCCTAAAAATCACAAGTCTCGGCATCCATTGTGACTCCCAATTAGTAGCCAGCTAACAGATGGACAGTTCCAAACACGAGAGAGTAATATGCAGGCATACTTTAAGAAGGCCAAGCAATTACTGAGCACATTAAAGATTGTCAAGATCAAACAGATTCCAAGAGCTAAAAACTCAAAGGCAGACATACTAGTAAAATCGGCCTCTACTTTTAAAGGAAGCATTCCTGCTTCAGTCCCGATAAAAGTACTATAACAAAGAAGTATAGAAGCCGAAGATCACCCACATTATGTATCTTAATTAAATCCACATCATTGCTGGATCGATGAGATAAGGTCTTAAATTCAAGATGGCAAGCCCCCATAAGATAAAAAGCAGGCAAGAAAGGTCAAAAACAAGTCGACAAGGTATACCATCATTGATGGAGAGCTATACAAGCGGGGATATTGTATTCCCTACCTAAAATGCTTGAAACCTAAGGAAGCAACTCAGATTTTAGAAGAAATCCATCGAGGAATATGTGGTGGACATAGGGGAGCCTGAGCCATAACCCACAGAATATTGAGGTAAGGGTATTACTGGCCGATGCTTTCTTGGGATACAGCACAGATGACTAAAACTTGTCATGAGTGTCAAGTGCATGATTGCATTCCAAAACAACTTCCAGAGAAATTGACTTCCCTGGTAAGCCCTTAGCCATTCTCCTAGTGGGGGCTTAATCTCATTAGACCTCTGCCGCAAGCTCGTGCGAACACAAAGTATGTTGTAGTAGCTATCTACTACTTCACAAAATGGGTAGAAGTTGAACTCTTGGCAGCTATCACAGAAAAAAGAGTCACGACGTTCGTTAAGCACAACATCATCTACATGTTTGGAATACCTCAAGTGCTGATCACAAATAATGGAAAGCAATTTGACTACGCAAACTTTAAGGAGTTCTACTTAGATTTTGCAATTGACCTCCAATTCGCAACTCCAGCTCATCCTAAAACTAATGGACAAGTTGAGGCATCCAATAAGGTTATCAAAAGGCCCTAAAAAAAAGCTCAAAGAGAAAAAAGATGCGTGGATTAACAAACTTCCCGAGGTTCTTTGGGCGTATCGAGTCACCCCCAAGGTCGCCACAAGAGAAACTCCCTATAGCCTAGCTTTTGGATGTGAGGCAATAATTCCAATAAAGGTTAACATACCAACTTTTCGGGTCAACAGTTATGACAAGATATCTAATGATGAGAGCTTAAATTTTGGAATTAGATCTGTTGAAAGAAAAAATAGAGCTAGCTGTGATAAAGACTGCAACTCACCAAGAAGACTGGGTTTTGAGACAAGTGACCTTGAACACCAAGGTTCTAAGAGTGGGCGTTCTAGGTGCAAACTAAGAAGAACCTTATGAAGTCATTCAAGTCTTCAGACCCGGAGTTTATAAGCTAGAATCTCCCAAAGAAAACTGAGTCCGAAAACCCTGAAATGCCGAATGCTTGAAGTTGTATTACCCTTAAAAGTATTAGAAATTTTGTAACAAATTTCCTGAGAAGTTAATAAAATTATTTTCATTTTTCACTTCTAAGGTCGGCCAACAGATAAAGCTAAAGCTCATGATCTTCAAAGTCTCGGAGTAATCTCCTTTCGAAGCCCATACATGGGTGACACGATTCCCAAACGTTAGCTTTCTATTTTTCCCAAGGTAATATATTCCTCAGCTCAAACAAGCCCTGAGTGAGATCTCATAGAGCATAAGCAAAAGAGGTTCTTAGATAATCTCATCAAACGTCTTGGGGTAATATCCTCTCGAAGCCCAAACATGGGTGACACAGTTCCCAGACGTTAGCTTTCTATTTTTTCTGAGATAATATAATCCTCAGCTCAAACAAGCCTTAAGTGCGATTTCATAAAGCATGAGCAAAAGAGGTTCTCGAATGATCTCATTAAATGTTTTGAGATAATCTCCTCCAGAAGTCCAAACATGGGTGACACGGTTCCCAGATGTTAGCTTTCTAGTTTTTCAGAGGTAATATTATCCTTAACTCAAACAAGCTCTGAGCACGATCTCAGAGAGCATGAAAGTGAAAGAGGTTATCAGATGACTACTCCCAAATGTCTCGAGGTAATCTCCTCACGAAACTCGAAAATGGATTATACGATTTCCAAACGTTAGCTTGTTATTCGCTCCTAGGCGATAGTATTCCCAGCCCAAACAAACCTTGAACTTAGTATAGGGTTATCAGACGATTAATGCAAAATGTGTCAATGAAGTCTCGAATACGAGTAGACCTTAAGTGAAAGAACCGCAGTTCTACTATATGAGATGAGTGAAGTTAACACGTAAAGAGTGGTCAACTTATGATGTCAGTATGCCAAGTCAATGTTAATAGGTAATGCAAGTTCGTAAAATAAGCGAGGATTGCACGGAACAATTAGTGAAAGTGAATGAGAGCAAAGCCAAAGGAAAATAGAAGATCAGGAGTTTGAAACGAAAAATTTCATTAATTAGCAAAAAGTATTACATTTGTCAAAAGAAAAAAAACTGAACTAAAAAAACTAAACTATTCCAACGGTTTAGTTAGCTGAGGGGTTAGCTTGAAGAGTCGCTAGGTCAGCTAGAGGAGTCATCAAGTCAACAAAAGGGGCCTCGAGATTGACCATAGAAAGAAGAGGAGCCTCTATCTCCTTAGCAGAAGAGACTTCCACTAGGGCAATTGCAGTGGCAAAAGGGGACTCAACAGAGGTACCGGTAGCAGACTCCGTTGGAGGCACATACATGGTCTTCAAATTGGGGTGTTCTTCCTCTTTAGGGAACACCCCATCAAAGTCCTCTCCTTTTTACATTGGAGCCTGATGCCCCAAGGCTTCATGCAGTCATCCTAGGTCCAAGTCAGGATGTCAACCTTGAAACGTCTCATAAGTCAGGTCAATGTTATCATTGACCCACTTATGAAGCCAAACCCCTATATTCGCCTTGTCCTCCTCAACCTTCTTTTCCAGAAGCGCAAACCTTTTCTTCTCAGTGTCCAAGCTCATTCGTAGCTTTTCACATGCCTTGTTCAAGCTCTGAAGACACATTTGCCTCTCCTCCTTAAGTTATCCAACTCGAACCTTAAGACCTGCACCATTCTATTCACCTTGGATTGAGATGACTCAGCCATGGCTGCCCTCATTTAGAGCTCCTCCCACTTCCGATTTAGTATGCCGAGGTCGGATTCATACTTGTTTCTTGCTAGAGCCAATTTTTTCTCCACCTTTTCGACGATCTTCTTAGCTTCTGAGGCCTTGGAAAAATTATCGGTAAAGGCACCATGTTGCAGCGTGGTTGAGTAGAAGAGCTAAAAGATCACGAATATTGAACCATTAGAAGATTAGTTACAATGAGTTTTGTTTATAATATAAAAATAAGGGAAAGTAAACTCACTCAACCTAGCCATTTCAACTGGAAGTTCAGCAACGACTTTCCTGAGAGCCTAATGATGTCCTCAAAGAATTTGTCGCTGATGCTTTGGACCTAGAAGTTGATGCAAGGGAGGAAGTGCACGAAAAACCCCAGCTTCTCCTCTGAGAGGTCCTTAGGAAAGAGCTCTTACGATCCGACCGATTCTTTGTTGATCTAGCCAAACATTTGTTTCTTCTTCTTAGCCTTTTCTTTGGAAGCCACAGTTGTGGCCTTGCGTTTCCTCTTTCCTTTATCAGCAGAAGGAGTTGGAGGAAGAGGTGCTGAATTGCGAATCACTATCCCTTTTGCAGAGGCCTTAGAGCGGACCGAGCTAAAGGCTTTAGCCATCTTCGAAGCTCCAAAGACCTTAGCTGGACCCTTTTTGGGCAGCTTTGGGGGGCTAATGAGCCTTTCTAGCCCTATTCTCCTTAACAAGTCTCTACATGACTTCGAAGAGATTTTGAGCATGGTTTTTGGAAGCCATATCTCCTGTAAAAAAACAAGTAAAGTCAAAATCAGATACTGCAATCCTAACACGAGCAAATGGCTTCAAGAAAGTTACCTTGCAGAACAGCCTTTTCTAAGACTATTTAGCTCTTAAACACCCAAAAACCTACAAGGCCAGATGCTAGTATCTGATCTTCCGAGAGTAAGAGACTCTGATTGGCTAATAATGATCTAACTAGTCTCCCCCTCTCTTTACCACGAAGATTTAAAGTAGGCTTACCACTCCAAATCATCGCTTCCCCAAAGGCTTATGGTATATGGAAATAAGGCGTGAGATTCCAATTACCTCTAATAAAAAACTATTTCTTTTTCTAATTCTTATTAGAGGTGGGGTTTCCAATGATGGGGTTTTTATTGGTTGGTCAGTTTTGGAGGTAAAACCACCTAGAATTTCTTATGGGGTTCCTCTTTAGTATGTATAAGTGTTCAATCTCCTCGAGAGAGCGATCAAAGTCCGTGTCCTGATGCCACAATACTTATAGGCCTGCTAGAACCCTCAAACTATTTAAGTTTAACTGATATAGAGGAATGCCAAAGAAAGCGAGAACTCTAGTGAAATAATTTTGGATGGGAAGCCTAACATCTACATGAAAGAACTCCTCATTGAAGGCTATCTCGCCTTCTGGAGGGCAATTGGGGAGCTCATTTACCTCAGGAACTCTAAGATAAACCCCCTCAGGGATTCTGTACAACCTAGTGTACACTTCTAAATCTAGTTTAGTAACGGTGAAGGCAAATCTATCAACCTCAAAGTGCACTAAGTCCCTTCTCACTAAAGTGGAAAAGGCAGCTAGAACGACGGCACGACCCTAGTTAGAGTTTCTTTCCCCAGAAGTCATTTTCTATTTTTACAAAAGGAAAATGAAAAATTAAAGGCTATTATAGATCATCAATAACTCAATAGGATAAACCTAAAGGCCTCTAAATCTAAGAAAATGTCTAACAAGTCCTTTAATCGATCAAATATACCACAAAATCAGTTGTAAAAGAGTGAAAGAAAAGAAATGGATACTTAATGTCGACGATTGAAGAAATTGAAATTATTTAGGGTTCAAAACTAAGCTGCTGTTACAATTTTGCTATTGAAGCCATTTGCAAAAAAAAAAAAAATTGATGGCATAAAGGTAAAAAAAAGAAGTGAAAAGGTAAAATGTGAGGTATTTAAAGGGAATGAAGAACCCTAATCGCCGATATCCTTAATAGATCAAGGAATAGGATGTTGTCACGTCGAGATGGAAGCTGAAAGTATGTATCTTATTTATGAAAAGAAAGGCAGCCATCATTAGGAGCAGTTAGATCTCTTAGGACCCGAAACGTTGAAATCCTGAAAGTCAATCATCATCTGCCACGTTTTGAAAATGATCAGACTCCCAATGAAACATTTAATTGAGACAAGCAGGCGCGTCCCTTCAGAACCGTCATATTTAGTTTTAATCAAACAACAATTGTTTTTACTAAAATTAGGGGGCTTGATGTTGGGTATAACCCAATATGCATAAGGCCCAAAGGATTGAAAGACTAAAGTAGCCTTATAGGAAGACATGAACCGTGTTCCGATGCTGAATGCCACCTGAATAAAGTTACCCAAGTAGTAAGAAGTCTAGGCTTCATTGAAAATTAAGGCTTGTCAAAAGGAAATGAGGACTCAGGTCATCAACATAGACTAATAAAAGGTTTCGGCCATAATTTACAAAGGTCTCGGTCATAACTTACAAGGGTCTCGGCTACAACTTATAAAGGTTTCAGCCACAGCTTATAAAGAAGTCTCAAACAAAGATTTCCGAGACCTCACTATAGTTGCATGTTAGTAAAGGATTCATCTCTTCCCCATATGTTCCCAAATTATTCTATAATAAGAATTCTTACCAAATTAATCTTCTTACATAATAAGAATTCTAGGGATACAATCCCATGAAATCCGAAAGCTGAAGCTAAATCTAAGGACTCTCCGTGATTCTCGCACAGTGAGATACTGATTATTAGATTTCACAGAATTCTACCATATTAAAGAGACGATAACATCTATAAAAGGAGAGTAGCTACGACTAGGTACGATTACTGAAACTTTGGCCAAGAAATATTATAATTCTCCTTTAGCTCTTTCTCCTAAAAATATTCATAAGTAAAACTCTAACTTAAATATCAAAGAATTTTTGCCGGACAATCGGCTTTTTACCCCCATAACTTTCTATTGTGATCGCAGGTTACGAAAGCAATCGGGTGGAGAATAAGAAAATCGCTGCTGGTGCACGAAGTCCAAGAAAAGTTTTTTCCTACATCAACAATATATATATATATATGATATATGATATATGATATATCCTTGATTGACATTGTTAACTTATTAAACATAAATAATATTAAAGAACTTCAAAAAATAACACATAAGAACTTCTATATTTATAAGTTATAATAAGTTAATAACTACATATTAGTTTAATTTGACTCATTAAACTATATATTAAATAGTAATATAAATTAATGTGTATTATTCAAGTACAGATTAATTAGTAAACTATTTACTTATTAATGTGTTGCTTATAAATTATAGATTAGTAATGATAATAACTACTAATAAGTATTAATAAGATAAGATAACTTAACACCATAATAAATGTAATTATATTTTTAAACTATATATGACTATATTAGTAATGATATATATTAGTGTGTTATATAACATTATAGATTAATAATCATGTATAATAAAAATTGATGTATTACTTTTAAACTATAGATTAAGATTACCATACATATATATATGATATATTCTTGATTAACATTGTTAATTTATTAACATAAAAAATATTAAAGAACTTCAAAAAATAACAGAAGGTACTTATGTACTTATAATTATAAGTTATAATAAGTTAATAACTATATATTAGTTTAATTTGACACATTAAACTATATATTAAATACCAATTAGTTAATAACTAATAATTACTAATAAGTTTAAATACCAATTAGTTATTAAGTACTAAAAAATTTAATTAGCTTAATAAGTACTAATAAATTTAATTAGTTTAATAAGTACTAATATATAGTTTAATTTGACACATTAAACTATATATTAAATACCAATTAGTTAATAACTAATAAGTACTAATAAGTTTACATACCAATTAGTTAATAAGTACTAATAAATATAATTAGTTTAATAAGTACTGATAGATAGTTTAATTTGACACATTAAACTATATATTAAATACCAATGAATAATAACTAATAAGTACTAATAAGTTTAGTTAATACGTTTAATAGCTATATATTAATTAGCCAACCCACACATGAGTCAGTGACCTAACCTAATTAACCCAATATAGCTTAACCAGCATACTTAATTTGCTAAACACTTAAATTCTCTTCCTCAAATCGCAAATCCCTTCGCCATCGTTGCTCGATTCTCTCCTTCTCTGTCTCTCAGCTCACCACCCTTAGCTCTAACCACCACCCTCAGCTCAGCTCACTCCTCGCTCCTCTCTTCTCACTTCTAAACTCGTTCATTTGCAGTCTCCGCCTCTCCCCTATCTTTGACTTTGGGTATGATTCATTAGCTTCCCCTTGGATTAAGATCTGGTTTGGTGTTTTTTTATATTTTTTGGGTAAATATTGCTAGCTAGGTTTCATGGATTTCAGTTTCATTCATGGGTTTTAGGGGTATGAAGTGGGATTTTGGGGTTTAGTGATTGAAAGTTCAAAGCATGAGCAGTAGGCAGTAGCTAGCTAGTTATTAAGAGATTTTCGAATTCATGAACAAAAAATATTTTTCAATTTCAATCATGGGTAATATGGGGATTGGTGATTGAAATTTCAAAGCATGGGCAGTAGGCCGCTGATTTATTCCTCAAAAAGTATTTAGAATGTCTTCAAGGTGTGTATTAAATTCTTAAATATTTGTTAAGATTTTTCCCCTTTTTTAAATTAAATCTTTGAATGAGTTTATCATGTGAAAATTAAAATTAAATTATGTCAAATTTATGGGTTTAGGTTGTATGGAATCAATACCTTTTTGTTGATATAGACTAGAAAACTTTCTTATAAAATTAGTTATAAGAAAATATGAATAAAATAAATTAGGCTTGGACTTTAAGACTTTAACATAATTGCATTATGTTATTTATTATCTCTATAGTTCAATTTAAATAATGTCATTTCATTTTTTAGATAAAAACTGATGGATAAAAGTTAAATGATGAAGAGTAAATATTATGAAAAGTATGTTGTATGAGTGTCATCTTTTATGAAATTCATACGTGATAATATGGGAGAACAATCTAAAATCCGATGTTCTTATCAAGATTGCTTGAATGTGTTTACTGGATGTTAAGATGAAGTAGAAGATTATATGCTTTTAAAAGGTATGTCATAGAGCTATATCGAGTGGTTTTATTATGGTAAGCACTCTAATTTCATGCTTTCAAATTTAGGGAATTCACATAGTGGTAATATTAGTAATTGTCATTTCGATAATAAAAGGTTATTAGATGATGGAATTAATGATGTATTACAAGATATATTTTCTAGATTGGACGAAGACAACATAGAACATGATGTTAATTTTAGTTCTTTTTTGAGTGAGGAAATTGAACGAAGTAAGAAATTAACCAATGATGCTTCTATGGAAGACTTTAATCAAGATGGTTAAGAAGATCTTGAAGATATCGACAAGGAGGAATTTCGGTGTAATGATGATGATTATGATAGTGATATAGATCCTAAGTTTTACTAGATGTTGGATTCTTATTGTTGTTATGTCTTTTTCCTCTTATTTTTGCAACATTACAGTTTGTAATTCATTTTTCCTCTTATTTTCGTGTATTTGTTTGTTGACTAAGAAGAACTAAGCTAGTCAAGGCAATTATCTTCATATGTTTGCAAGAGTTTGTTTTTTAAGAATTTCAAAGGTGTATTTGCGTTAACCAGTTAACAAGAGTATTAACTGGTTAACATACTTCTGTTATTTAAAATTTTAAAGGTAGAATAGTGTTAACCGGTTAACAAGAGTGTTAACTGGTTAACAAGAGTGTTAACTGGTTAACATGTTTATGTTATTTAGGATTTTGAAAGTAGAATTGCATTAACCGGTTAACAAGAGTGTTAACTGGTTAACATGCTTATATCTTTTTTTTTAATAAATTTTAAAGACATAATTGTGTTAATTAAAGTGTTAATTGGTTAATATGCTTTTGTTTTTTTCTCAATTAATTAAGAATTTTCTTCTAGAAATTAGAATTATTAAACTTGTATCATCAAAAGGTAAAAAAGACATACATACATACATACATGCATGCATGCATGTATGTATGTATATAAGATATTAAATAACTTTATCAATTCAATAATCATTAAAAAAACCAAAAGACGATGGCAGATCAAAGTGAATAATTCAGTAATTGCATTATATTAATAATGATGAAAAATAAATTATTACATATTTAACTTAATATATATATATATATATTATATTCTAATTTAGTGATGTTATTTAGCGTCATCAATTATGTTATACATATGTGACAACTATATATTGTCACATATAAATATAAATCAATTTGATTTCATTTATGACGGGCGATTAATGTCATTAAGTTAATTAATAAATTATGACATTACTTAATATTGTTATACATTTTCATACTATTTGTGACATAAACATATTACCATTAGTACTTATATTTTGATAACAGTGGTGTATGTCACCAATGATGTTATACATAGGTAATAATTAAATATCTTCCACTATAATTATACATCAATTTAATTTAATCAGTGACAAATGATTAATGTTATTAAATTAATTAATTTATTATGACATTATTTAATATTGTCATACATTAGCATACTATTTGTGACGATAAATATAATACCATTAATACTTATATTTTGGTGACTATGTTGTACGTCACTTATAAATATACATCAATTTGATATAATCAGTGACAAATGAGTAATGCCATTAAATTAATTAATAAATTATGACATTAGTTAATATTATCATACATTTGTATACTATTTGTGACGATAAATATAATGTTATTAATACTTATATTTTATTGACGGTGGTTCACATCATCAATTATGTTATAAGATATACAACAAAATCAAAGTTATCATTAGTAGTATACATTAACATTAGTAACATTATATCCAACAAGATATAAAAAGCAAGACGTTTTAGAATTAGTCACAAAACACATTTTAAATTGATGATATAATGTTGTCATCTAATATTTAAGTAGTTACTAAAAATATTTTTCCTTGTATAATTTTGGTGGGAAACGTTGGCTCCAAATTTTTTGTGACACTATCATATGACCAAATAAAATATTATCACGTAAAATACTCAAACCATGTAAATAAGTGACGAATTAATGATTTTGTCATGTTATGTCTTTTATTTGTGACAAAAAAAAAATATGTCACACACATATTCATCACTAATTATCAAATTTGTTATAGTGTAACATGGGTTCACTCGAGGTCGAAAAGATCCATCCCGTGAGTTGTTGGTCTTTCTTTTTCTAGGTTCTGTAATTTGAGTTTGCAATTATGATTTCATTTTCAGTTCTATTAATTGAAACATTTCACATGTTGGGTTTGATGATGTTTTGATCAAAAAAGTCCTTAAAGTCATTCCTCAAATAAAAGAAAGAACTTGTAATTTCAAGAGAAGAAAGTTTGCCTCTGTAAGTGTAATGGTATTAGGAAATGTGTTTGGTTGAATCAATAGGGTAGTGTTTTCTTAGGTTGAACTGATTGATTGACTTAATGATAACATAGTATTTCAGAGATTTGAACACATGCTCTGATACCAAGTTAAGAAAATGAGAAAAGCTGCAAAGACTTTTTCTTTGTATTTGCAGAAGATGAAAATACAATGCTTAATGTTTTTCTCTAGCAACTTGTTACAAGAATACAAATGAAAGAATTAATATATAAGGCAATGAAACTAAACGACATGGGGAACAGAAAAGTAATAAGGACATATAGAACGTGCAATCACAGGTAAGGCATGAAATGTAGACTACTGAAATGAAGTACCACAAGAGAAAGTGATGCTTTGTTTTGCAACAGATAATGAAGTACCATAAGAGAAAGTGATGCTTGGTTTTGCAACCGAAAGGATTTATCTTCTTGTATAGAGTTATCTTTTGTTTCTTCATTAAAGAGAGAGCAAAGGTAATGAGCTTAAAGTAGAAAAATGGGCTTATAATTTAATTGGGCTTCATGCTATCAAGGCCCAAGTTTTGAATCTTAATTTAACCATAAAGGTGGTGCAGGGAATTTGTTAGGCTATAAGGATTTTATAATTTCACTCATAAATTTTAACATTTTCCGTAATCATGCCTAGAAGTGGCAAATGGGTCAAGTCTGGCCTGGGCCAGCCCATGCACAGTGTATGCCTAGCTTGGCCCTGCCCATTGAAAGGTCAGGTTGAACCTAAAAGATATGAGTCTGTCACTGGCTTAGGCCAAGCCTAAGCCTAAGCATATCGTAAGCAAAGCCCAAGCCCACAAGCCACTTAAATACTTAATATTTTATTTTTTTTCTTTATTATTTTTATTATTATTGGGTTTTAATAAAAATTATAAGGACTTAAAGTATCGAATGTTTGAAGGACGTATTGATTCGTTTATCAATTTTAAATGTTTTAAAATTTTTTCAACAAAAGTATTGATCTTGTCTTCTCAATATATTCAAAATTCAAAATTCAATCTTCAAAAAAAAGAGCAAACTACAGAGGCAAACGGCTAGAAAAATGGTAACAAAAAAAGGTATGCATTTTGATTTCTTCTCGGATTTGATTTTCTCTCATTTTCTCTTCATTCATTGTCATTTTCTCTTTTTTCCCCCAAACCCTAATTTTGTTGATTCAATGCAAACTACAATAACTCTTCTTTTTCCTTGTGAGTGAAACATTATTCATTTGTCTGTGGGCTACATCAATATATTTTGATCCCTTGGTTCATCTCTTCTCGTTGGTACTATTCTTTTTCTTTCTTTCTTTCTGAGTTATCTTTGATTCTTTGATTATGTGAAATGGCCAAATTTGTATGCATATTAAATTTATGATTTTAATTTCTCCATGTCATTCCTATTAATTGTAGATACTGAAATTATTTTTCTTAAACAATGTCAATTGAAAAAAATTTGGATGGATCTAGTTCTTTTGCAGCGAGTGTTTCTAGTTCTAAAAGAATTAGAACATCAAGTGTTTGTGATATTTTTACATTAGAGTCTCGACTAAATGATACAACCAAAAAACCAAAATAAAAAGTTGCTTGTAAGTTGTGTAAAGTTATACAAAGTGTTGGGAGTGGAACTGGACATTTGAAATAATATATGACAAGATGCACTCAAACGCATGCTCCGCCGGAAGATCGTACTCAATCTTGCACTATATAGAACAGGGGACAACATTGTCACTTGTTTTAGGTACTCACATCAAGTTATTAGAAAAGGGATGGCTAAATAGATTGCATCGAGTGAACATCCTTTCACCCAGACAAAAGATGAAAGATTGGAAAAATTCATGAAAATGTACATTCAACTATCTTGTAAATTAATTTCATAAAATACATGTAAGAGTGATTGTATGAGATTGTTTGAACAAACCAAAAAAAAATTGATTTCATCTTTTCATTCTTTTAAAGGTATTATTTCTATTACTTCTGATTGTTGGACTGAATGTAATATGTTATGCTATATTTGTGTTACTTCTCATTACATTAAACCTCACATTACATTGATAATAATTGAATGTTGCGTAAAAGAATTATCGCATTTCGTGAATTAGAATTCTCATAATGCTCTCTCCATTTTCAATGTAATGATAAGTGTTTTCAGAGAATATAAAATACAAGATAAAATTTTCAGCATTACTTTTGATAATACGTCTGTTAATATTGTTGTCATGCCCCGATTTTGGGGTCCATTAGTAACAATCGTCACAAACCCTCACGATACATCCTATATACTCATAATGTATTAAAAGAGCCGTAAGGCTTCCCATTTTTCTATAATTCACAAAAATCAATTTATAAATCATAACTTCTCTCTATTTGAGTATTATCAAATAATTGATCATCCATAATTAATTCATCCACAACACGTAAACCATAATTATAAAATCGTTATGGAAGTCATTTTGATTCAGGTTAAATAAATATAAGAATTTACATGAATATTTAATTTATAAATACTTTACAAAACCCAAATAAATACACATCTAATGGAAATAAAATACATTTGTGAGTCTAAAAAAAACCTTTATGAGGTGTCAAAAACCCTTGAACAACTACTACTAATCTGCATAACCTAAAAACTAAAGTGGTAAGGGATAAGTATACGAATATACTCAGTAAGTAAGTAAAGTATATATTTATACATACATGCACAAACATTTTCAAATCATGATATTGAGATTAATCTTCAACTTATACACAAAAATATATATACATGTTCATTTGTTTAAATCAAATAGCAGTAAAACAGTTCATAAGTATGAATTTAGTTTAAAACAACTAAATCGAGCTGACCATACTTTCTCTACCGCTACCTTGGTCTAGGCAACATCAAAATCATCAGTGAGTCTTTTATGCATAAAACTATATGCAATGAATTCTTATAAAACAAAAAACTATTTCTCATACTTTGTAAAATCATTTATTTTATGTAAAACATACATTTATAAATCAAGTCATCTCACTGATGTTGGCCTTGAGTAGTTGCTTGATAATATGAGCAGCTGTCCCTGTCAAATTCGTTGAATCTAAAATAGCCCTATCAAGCCACCAGAACTTTCCATAGAATGTCTATAATCGCATATACGTATATGGCACACAATAAGTTTGCCATGACCTTTCTCCCTTATATTAGCCCCACTACGGCTCTACTCACCCATGCGGCCTCTCATAGATCCGTCCATAAACTACCTCTTTGTATATACATTCAATAAACATGCCCACTGACCATATAACAATACCTCGCCATACAATCTTCATCACCAATATACATGCATAAAACAAATCATTTTCAACCAATAATTATAAAACAAATAAACAAATCAGGCCTCCTCGGCTACTTCAGCATGTATATCTCATAGATTTTTAATAGCAGACCATATATAAATATTTTTTCAATATCAATATAAAGCATATGAAAACACATTCATTTCGAGCTCCATTTTAACAATAAAATCACTTGTTTAACATGCAAGTATATATATAAGTATCACACACATATATTTATATATTCATATATGTATAAATTTACTCACAATAAAAGGAGGGTAACTACTCCGACTAAGGGTCCTCGCGCCCACTAGGATCTTGTCTCGAGTTCTCGAAGCCTATATAAATAATCATGTCTTCTACTATTTAATTAATCAACATAAATATTTTTAATGCAATGTTTGTGGAATAACATGTCTAAAATTTCTTAGTTTTATACATATCACCAAGTTTAACTAACTAAGGTCATTTACCCAATATTCAACAATGAATCTCATGACCAACTTATTTTAATTCACATTTTTATTTACTCCAAATTTACACATTTTTATCTAAGCAATTAAATACAATTTAGATCAAAGTTACTGTAGTAATAATTTCTGTTTAGATAAAAGTTACTGTAGCAGCAATTAATGTTCGGATCAAGTACTATAGCAAATTCAAATTTCACTATAAATATTCAAAATTATTATAGCACCTGAGAGAAAAATATTCAAATTTCTTTTAATCAACACTTGAATCAATGCAAAATCAACACAATACTACATTTCCAACTTCAATTTAACACAATCTAACATTTTTTTTACGCAGAATCAAGTGTAAATTTCTCAGATGAACAGTAATTTAAAATTCAATTCATACTCAAAATTTAAAAATCAAGCTTCTAAAGGGTTAATAGGTTTACCGATAACAGAAATTTGAAAGAAAATCAGCCGAATTTAATGTGATTTGGCCGGATAAAGAGAGAGATGGAGAAAATGGGTGTTGAGTTCTATTAAGAAAAGAAGCATAATGAATTCGGGAAGAAATAGTGAATGCTTTCAAATTTTATTTATTTTGATAAACAAAATTTTAATGAGATCACCCATTTTAAAAATTTTTGAAAATAGCTTAAAATTTTAAAAAAAATTCTTTTTAGTCCCTATAAAATCCAAAATTTATTTCTCAATTCTTACCATTTAGTCCATGATCATCTATTCCAATTTTTTCTTTTGAAAAATTCTAAAATAACCTTGTATATTTCAAAACCTTTGTAATTAAGTCCAAAATCAATTATATTAATTTTCTTTCATTTAGTTCTTTTATTCAACTTAAAATACTTTTATTTTTTTAAAAGTCTAACCTCATGAATTTAAATTCTAAAAGAAAGAAAATAATCAAAATTACTCATTAATCCGAAGGACGAAGTTCACAATTGCTACTATTGAATTGTTTGCTAATAATATAATACTTACACGTAATTTTGGCGCATACTTTATATATATATATATATATATAAGACATGTTTATCATATTGTTAATTTGATTGTGTAAGATGGTTTAACATTAATTAATTATCATATACAAAATATTATAGGTGCAATACAATATATTTCATCACATGGTTCTAGAAGATAAGATTTTAATTCTTCTTTATTGCATTATGAATTACAACCTATTAAGTTCATACTTGATGTGAAAACTCGTTGGAACTTTACATATTTGATATTTAAATCTTGTGTTAATTATAGTGATGCAATTACTAATTTTTATAATAAAAAAGTGGGTAATATGCTATTGACTTCTAATGATTGGATAGTGGCATTTAATTTTATGAATTTCTTAGAAATATTTTATAATGTTACATTGTCATATTCATGTGTTTATTTTCCAACTTCATGTTATGTTTTGAATCATTTATTTGACATTAATTATACATTTACTATTTATAAAAGTGTTAATGAATTTACAACTATTTACTTTACTATAGAAGAGAAGTTCAAAAAATACTGAAAAGATATTCCAATATTATTTATATATGCAGCAGGAATGGATCTTCAAATAAACATTTCCAGTCTAATTAAGTTAATAGATGCAATTAAAAAAAAATTACATGTTATACTTGATATGGATAACTCTTGTTTTGAGAACTCTTTAAATAATATTTACATTCAATGTGAAGGTATAGTAGGAATAAATACACCAATTTTTTAGTACAATAATGAATCTGTACCTAATACTGCTTCATGAAAACTTTTGAGCACAATTACTAATAGATATATTTGCTCCTCTTCTTCTACTAATCCTAGTGAATTAGGAAAATATATTTCTAATAATTATAATTTGATATTTAGTATAGAATAGAAAACAAATTTTAATGTTTTGTTATGGTGGAAAGCAAATGAAATGGTGTTCCTTGTGCTATTCATCATGGCTCATGTTCTACTAACTCCTCCGGTGTCCATAGTAGCATTGGAATCTACTTTTAGTGTAGGAAATAGGGTATTAAATGAATGAAGATCAAAATTGTCACCAAATGTATTAGATTGTTTGATATGCTTGAAAGATTGAAATGATACAAAATAGAGAATTCAGAACTAGAACGATGATCGGGATAATGAAATGGAGAAGAATGATTCTATTGATGAAAATTAGTTTATAATATTTATAATTTTAGATTTTTAATATTTGAAATTTTAATGTAAAACAATAAAATTGTAAAGTGCAAATGATAAATGGTTCAGTAGGTGTCAACTTAATTGGGATATACTGTAATCCGTAACTATAGTGATGCAAGTTCACCCATTAAATTTAAAATTGATTTATTTAATGTTATAATTGATGTGTTTACAAGTTTTTGATAATGTTAAATTCACAATGAAACATTATAAAATGTTTGTAAGAAGCATATAAAATTAAATGCTACAATTTAATTTTTAATTATATTAACACAAATTTCAACATCAAATAAGTAGAGTTCCAAGGAGTTTTCACATCAAGTATGAACTTCCTAGGTTGTAATCTATAATGCAATATAAAATAATTAAAATCTTATCTTTTAGATGATGTATTTATAAGTTTTTGATGATATTAAATTTACTTGTAATATGAATATATGTTGATAAAATGTGTTGAACTAAAGAAAGATTGATATGTATATATATTTTTTATGATATTATAAGAATATATGTTGTTAATTATTTGTAAAAGTGTAAAACTAATATTTTTTGGGAGAAAATTTTGTGTATAAGCCAACAAATCGATACATAAAGCTTGAAGGATCGACACATGAGAAGAGATCATTATGCAGAGTATAACGGATTGATACTTTCATGAAAACAAACCGATACACGCAAATGTGAAAATCGATATTTTCAAATCAGAGAGTTCAAAACAAATTATCACTTGAAGTAAATCGATACATTCAAGTAAATATATCGATATTTTTAAATTAGAAAATTCAAAAGAAATTACAACTTAGACTAAATCGATACCTTCAAGTAAACAGATTGATACTTTTAATTTATAAACTTTAAAAGAAATTACAAATTGGACTAGAATGATACATACAAAGAACAGATTGATACATCCAAATCAAAAATTTTAAAAGAAATTACAAATTCGACCAGATTAAAAAAATTTATAAAGATCTACCCCTAGTTGATATGTACTCAAAATGTGGAAGCCTCACCTACGAGAGAAGAGTCTTGGATCACATGTCTGAGAGAACTGTTGTCTCATGGAATGCAATCATTGCGGGATATAATAAACATGGAATGGGAAGAGAGGTGATGAAGTTCTTCAAATTGATGAGAGAAGAAAATAAAGTTAAACCTGATGCTGTGACTTGTCTGGCTGTTTTATCTGGCTGCTGCCGTGGAGAAATGGAGGATAGAGGGCTGGAAAATTTTGATGAATGGTAAATTGAAAAGATGGGGTTCAGCCAGAGATTGAGCATTATGGCTGCGTTTTTTATATGCTTGGGCGTGCTGGCTGGCCTGGTAGGAGAGGCATTCGAGTTTATTAAAAAATGCCTTTTGAGCCAACTGCCGCAATTTGGGGTTCAATTTTAGCTGCTTGTACGGTTCACTCTAACGTTGATATTGGTGAATTTGTAAGTCAATGGCTATTAGAAATTGAGCCTGAAAATGCTGGGAATTACGTCATTCTTTCCAATTTATATATTTCTTCTGAGAGATGGGAAGAGGCAAGAAATGTTAGGGAACTGAAAAAGGAGAAGGCATTGACCAAGGATCCAGGCAGAAGCCGCATTGAGCTTGACCAAACCCTTCATACATTTCGTGCAAGTGGTCATTCCCGCCCAAGGAGGGAAGAGGTGTTTGCAAAGTTGAAAGAATTATCAGTCAAATTCAAGGAAGCTGGCCACATCCCAGACTTGAGCTGTGTTCAACACGATGTAGATGAGGAGCAGAAGGAGAAGATCCTCCTAGGCACAGTGAAAAACCGAACTTAACTTTTGGGCTCATTGGTATTCCTGAGGAGGCCCAATCCGTTTGACAACAAACCTCAGATTTGTTTGGACTGCCACAATTTTGCCAAGTTTGTATCAAAGGTTTATGGAAGGAATGTGTCTCTGAGGGATACAAACCGATTCCTGCATACTGTTGACGGAACCTGTTCTTGTGGAGATTATTGGTGACTTCTGAAGATCCTTGTGGGGAAAAGTTTCTTTGCCATGTGTAGAGTGCTATGTGGAATATGGTAATCCTGATTTTGACATGAGAACAGGATGAAGTATAGCTTTCAGCGGAAAAATCAAATGAAATAGGCAAATCATATTTCATAACAAGACTCTGAAAATGTAGAGAACTGAAGAACTATATAGCTGTAGTGGAGTGACATCTATTGGCCCCAGCTTGATGTGCAGAAATTTTAGAGTTGCCTGTATATGTTGGATGAACCAGCGATAATTTATACAAGTTCATGAATCTTCTTTTCTATCTCCTCAATTTATTTTAAGATTACATGATTCTATATAGAGAAGTTAATTTAAACCGGTGGGATACACATTATCTTTTCCTTCTTACATCATAAACCCGTGTTGATATATACTCGAGGATAGGATTGGTAGAAGTTAGAAGTGGCGCTCATGCTGCGATGTGCAAGACAATTCTATGTGCTTATTATGCTGATCTTAAGATTTCAAAAGCTTCATTGTTCTATGAGTATTACAGAGGAGATGCAGCTGCTCAGCATTTTGTTTTAAACCATGCAGCTTGAATTATATATCTGGCACAGCATATCCATCAACCTTCATTTTTTCGCACAGTAACAGCTGTGTTGATAGTTGATACTACCGACCCTGACAAAATGGATAATGATTGAACTGCATTTTACTATCTGGCTTCTATTGATAGTATGTCTTATGAAATCATAAATACCTAGTAAATAATCAAGCAGACATTTGGTTTATGGTTTCAAAACAGATAATATAGATTAGGGCCAAATTCTTTAAAAGTAATCATATTAGACCATCTATTCTTGCATAAATATTAAATGAGACTAATAAAAAGGGTAAATTAAACAATTTCATCCTGTTGCCAAAATGACAGACACATTCAAAACGGCGCCGCATCTCTCCTTGGCCAGAGACTCGAAGCAAAGCCTTAACTTCTTAAACTGCAAGTCCTCTCTTCAAATTCATCAGTATTCACCAGACAAGATGCCTTTGAACACCATGCTCCGCCACCGGCTCTTCGCTCGCTTCGGCTCAACCCAAGCCGGGCCGAGCCGTTGGACGAGCCCCGGCCATCAGGAGAGGCCGAATGGCTACCTCTTCAACCGGACGCCACCACCACCTGGTCAGTCTCGTAAATGGGAAGACTGGGAGCTTCCTTGCTACATCACAAGCTTTTTGACGATCGTGATTCTCGGAGTCGGGCTGAATGCCAAGCCCGATCTCTCTATCGAGACCTGGGCTCACCAGAAAGCCCTCGAACGGCTCGAGATGGAGAAATCTGAGTGATTGATTGAGTGCCTTGGCTTGGCGATCTCATATGGGTATTTTACTTTTTGTGTTGTTGATAAGTCTAATGTGTAGTTGAATAAGGGCTTTTTATGAACCTTGATCACTCTTTCTTTCTTTAGTTATCAATTTCGATGCATTTGACATTATATATTTCGACAAGATTATTTACATTTCCGACTCGTAATTCATGGTTTCGGTACATTTAACATGTGTGATTGCATGATTTTTAAGGTTTCTTGTGTGTGGTTCAGTGTTAATCTCTTATTATAAGGAACGATGTTTTTCATTATAGTCAAAGCTATTGTCAATAGAGGTATACAGTATCATTGCTAGTGATAAAAGACATAATTTTGTGATGGGTTTTTGTGTATTTGCTAATAGGTGAGGCTGATTAACCCTTTAATCTGTTTTAAGTTTCTTGTTTGCTGCTGTATTTGAATTGGGTTGATTGTTATTTCTTCCAACGGGCCTGAAAGGCCAAGAGACATGTATGTTAATATGCTTTTATATTACCATCAATAAAATTTAGTTGATAGCTATGGCTGTTGTCTCTCATGGACATAACAAATGTGTGAATTAGTTTTCCACTAATAGTATGATAAATGAGAACACAGAATGCCATTCTACCTTTTAATATCAATGGTGTTAGACTTTTGCAAATGTGCTTATGGTGCATTGCCCATGTACTGTGTGCCAGTTCAGATACTTGTTTTTGTGAAACTACCCTCTAATTTTTTTCACTCCAAAATCAAACAAAAGAATATGCAAATGGTGCATTTTTATGGAGCCAATGGCATTTTTATGATGTCGTTAGTATTTCTTGAATTTGTAGAGTCGACTGTTGAAATTAATTCTTCACTGACAATGTCAAATGTGCTTATGTGTGTGCGTGCTTGTCGACCAGCACATGCACTTGTGTAGTTTATGTATATCCGTTTATTAACTCATCAAACCATGTATTTGTGTCAGGATAGGAGATGGCCGTATTTGACGTCCTATGCTGTCATATTTAAGTTTGATATGATTACAGGAATTTATTGCTGCTCTTTTTTTTTCTTTTAATTCTTCAGTTTTCAGCCAATATGTTTCTTGGACATGCCATATTGAGAGCATATGATGTTAATGTTGTAGACTTTCAACTTTGGTTATGTATTTTTTTTTTTCCACAAAAGTTAGAGTCTGTTCTTGAATTGAGCTATTAGTTTATGTTAGTAAATCAGCTGCTTGATGCAACTGCCTTTATACTATAAATATTTACTGCTTAAAGTTTATATAAATATATAAACTTATTTGCCCGTGCATGAAAAACTGAGGAGAATTGTGTAGCTTTTTGATAAATCCAACTACTGTGGTGATCTTTCTCTGTTAGTGTCTTGGTGCAGTTGGAAATACCCTGCAGCTAAGAATTTTAATGCCTCTGTTATTCTTTCACCCTGAAACACCAAATTCTGCCACCCAATTCTTTTATTTATTTTTTTAGTGGTTCCAAATGTAATAAGTTTATGATAATTTTTTTCTGAATTGTAAATTTTGCATAGAATCCATACTTAAAGCTGCTTATGGTTTTCAAATTTGTTTAGTCTGTACCATTTTGATTATGGATCCTCTAGAGTGAGAATTTTGCCTTGTGTTTTAATTCCTTGCTAGGTAATGTCATATCGAGATTAGTAGATATCCTACTAGTGAGCCACCAGAATAGTAATTATTTTCTTTAGCAATCACTCAGTTTCTCTTTGTGGTAATGGCTAGAAACAAGGTTTAACATATTTCATCAAATTTATGAATTGGTAGTTCTACTGGAACAAATCCTTTAGAGGCTGGCTAAATCATGCTGAGAATTCATATATATATACCTATATATATATATATATATTAATGTTTCAAACTCTTTACTTTTGATGTGATGGACTTTGGGTGGATTGGCTTTGGTAGTGAGGAAGAGAGGATATGCAAATGCAAAAGTAAATGCAAAAAAGATTTTTTTTTTGAAAAAAAAGAAGCAAAAAAAAAAAAAAGAGAAGTGTTGAAGAATAAACGTAACTTCTCAGTTCACCCAAATGAAAAGGAAAAATTCTAGATGAAAGGAATTCACCAAGCAACTGCTGAATTTCCTTTTTGTTACTGTCACTATGCATCTTAGATGATGTGTTTTTTTCCCTGTTGAATACAATATTCAAAGAGATTATCATTTGGTTTCCTCCACTGGATTTTTGAGATTTGTTTATTGGACTACTGCACTCTATTTGCTCTGGATAGAACATTTTCATGTAATGTGTGTTTCGAGGCTTTAAATTCTGACAACTGTATATTTTGAATGCATTTCTTGGTCATCTTCTTCTTTTCTTTGTTTATTACTAGCACCTTATTGTTTGTGAGCTTTTATACCAAGCATCTCTCGAGTAATTAGTACTCATTGAATGTTCAAATGCTTCATATGCTTTGGGGAGAGCTATTTAGGTGGTTCTGGAGATGTCTCATTGTCGTTGTCATTGTTGTTATTGTTAATTTGTCTATCTGTGTGAATCAATTTTTTCATCCTAATTACTGTGCTGGAAGGCTCCATTCTCCATACATGATACAACTGAATCATTGATCTCTATTATTTTATTACCCATTTTCTGCATAAACCAAGCAGGGTAAAGTTTTCTGCTGATATGAATAACTGCTTATCAATTAGGGGCAAAACATCAGTTGCTTGGTAGTTTGATAACAGTCCAGGCACTTTGATGCAGAGTTATCAGTTGTATTACTTGAGCAAGACTCTGCTGTTGCTTGGGGTCCTTTTCTTTAAAGGAAAACAATTAAATTGATTGTGATGAATATGCTACTGCTACTTGGTTTCTGTTTGCAAATTCTTTAGAACTTGCATTTTGCTTTATGTTCAGCCTCCCACATTTTTATATATTTCCCCAATCTAGTTCTAATAATTGGCTCAAATGTCTTAGTATATTCTAATAGTTGGCTCTAGCGCTTATCACTTACAAAAGAGTGGATGTCTCGCAAGTTTTGTAATCCTGTATACAGTAAGATTTCAGACTATACCAATGAGTTGAAGAAATTTGCTTCCTTTTACTATAATGTAGTAAAAGCATGATAGAAAATGTGGAATTATTTACATGTTGGAAATGCAGGAGTTGAAATTACACTTTGGATTGTTTCAGATGATGCTCTTCTAATTGCACAGTTTGTAAATCATCCTATCATTTTTCTCTTTGAATATGTAATTTTCCTAGCTGGGGAAGCAACAATTCGTTCTGAAGTTATATATCTATCTAAAATATATTTATTTATAAAATTCCCATGGGCAGCTAGACTGTGATGTATGATCAGGTGACTTAGATTGCCCCTTTGGACAGCCCATACATTGTATGAAATAGGTGGTGTATTCGAGCTCACTCTTAAATTAATTGAGCAGTATTTCTTTCTTTAAATCTGGCCCAGATGAAACAAGCCCAATTCTCAATCTTCTTCAAAACATTGGGGTGCAATTTGGTGGGATTGGACATTTTGTTTCGGATAATTAATTAATTATGATGTTTTTATAATTGACATGTTCTACTTAATTTTAAAAATAGAGCCAATACAGTATATAACTAGCATTTTCTTAATCAATTACTTATTAAATTATATTTAATAGTTAATAATATTATTTTGCAGTAAATTAAAAGTTACAAACATTATAATTCTATTCTTATACATACCTTGAATCTTGTTGATTAATAAAGCTTACGAGCTCCAGGGTAGGTCTTGTTTGTGGGTGATCCAAGAGTACAAGTTTTATCGTTTTTAAATGCTCTATTACTGTTTGGCTAAACAGAGACAAGATTGTGATTATTAAAATACAGTTTCTGAAACAATTTTTATGAACTGTTTTCCACGAGACTTTTGTGTACCGAACATGTTTGTGTTGTGGGAAGGATCCTCTTAGGTTTAAGTAAAAAAATTTATGAATCCAAATACACTGTGAAGACGAGTGAGGGTAATTAATGAATGAATTAAATCTTAAGATTTTCAATATTTAAGACAATAATTTAACAGATTAGCAATGTAGTTCTTGGTTTTTACCGGGGATAAGGGGAGTTGATTTTTTTCAAAGAGACTTATTAGTTGTGGAGAGTAACTAGCATTTGTATGTGCTTAATATTTTTATTTTAAAAAGATAATAAAAAGTTTGAGAAAAAAGAGAACTAAGC
>JAXCLQ010000015.1:7581931-7599359 GCA_035584115.1 Cedrela odorata
TTATATGTATTCATTTATATATTGACTCAGAAGTAGACGAGATCGTGTGATCATCCTCTACCTTGAGCTTTCGTGGATTGCATTTCTACACCCTTTGATATCCGTTTTTACCGCTAAGATGTTCCAACCAGTGGGGCCAACGACGGATCAGATCACGGATTGATCACCTAATGGATCACGTGGTGTGTTGTAGCATAATCCCATCACGTTAGCGTCATGATCATTCCAGACAAATCAGAAGGCTGTAAGACAAAGTATAGGGTGGACCACAGCCTATGCAATCAAATGCGGAGCAATTATTCTAAAATATTGCACCGCCATGGCATGGCGTCTACATTATTAATAGATTTGCAAATCCATTGGTTACCTTTAGTAATACAAAATGTATTCATTAATGCTTTCGAATTAAATTGCTATTGACTTATAACACAACATATATCAACCTTAAATTCTTTATACATACAAAATTAAGATTTAAACTTTATATTTAACCTCTAAATTATTAATATTATATGAATTAAAATCATTAAAATTCCTGAAACCGGTGGAAAATTGATTGTGTTTTGGTTAAGAAGTTGGTGAAGCAGGAAAATAGCTAGTGAATTAGTACAAAGTAAATTTGTCAAATAGATGCTTTTCTTCTAGTTGACTTTTTGACCCAAAAGAAAAAAAAAAAAAAAAGTTTTTACTTTTACTGTGAAAGCGTAAAGTGAAGGACAGCCATCATTACATCCTTCTGGCAAAAATTCCAGACAAAAAATTTTTAGCCTCTCAGTCTGAGTCTCAGCTCAGGTCAGCCATAAATGAAAAAGCAAAGCATCCCAAGAATCTTCTTTACCAGGGAATGAACAGAAAGCCCGAGAAATCCAATGGCTTCGTTATTGATTTGATATGTTCAAATCCAAGACTATGCTATGCTGTTTTGGACTGTCTCAAAACAGCATCATCATCCATACCATGTTTCACCTTCACTAAAGGCAGAAACAACAAGAAGTTAGCCCATAACAGTTTATTGTGACTCCCATGCAGTGCGAAGAAAAACTTGAAACAAAAAGAAGTTAAATTTGGGTGCCAGATTCTTTATCCACCATCATTTTCTATGGAAGAGTAAAATGTGCATTGAAAAATTGAACCTTTGGAGCAAACAAATTATTTTAGCCGATTTGAATTTAATGGTCTTAAATGTATCATTCTTCTAAAGTTCACCGAGGTAGATATATTGTTTATTCTTATACAAATAATATATCATATATTCTTGCTAATGACTTGAGGGTTTCAAAGTTTAATATGTTAACGACTTGAAAATAGTGTTCAACCCTCAAAAGGGTCTACACATTGTCGTTTAATGACTACTTTACAAAAGATATGTAGAGCAACACGAAATCACAATTGTTATTATAGGTAGATAACGTTGCTTGATGCAATTCAATTTGTTCCTTTCTAAAAGGTTTTGTACTCATTCACGAGTCAACTTTTTAAAACCAAGGAAAAGGAAAGTTAATTTGAAGCATCCAGGGGCGTTTTATTTTTCTTCTTGGCCATATCCAAGGCCAAGGGCATGCCTATACCGTAAGATAATATATTTTTAAAAATAATTGATAATGAAATGTGTATTATTTTCTATACAGAATAGTCATGGCCATGGGTGTTTGTACTATTTGGTAATGTCGCAATTTCCCTAGATAAACAAGTCCCCAAGTACCAACATATAATTTTGAGGTAGCCCTTCCCTTTTTGTCTTTTTGATGACCATGATTCATCAACAAACAAGACATGATTCATACAATTGGAGAGTGGATTTGTGAGGTGAGTGAAAGTTTCCAATACCCAATTGGCATTATCAAATTTCACTTATTGCTTTGAAGAAAGCTATAAAGAACAACAGCATTAATAATAATAATACACTCTGAAAGTATTACATTGCTTTCTGCAGGCTGGGGTGAGTGGGACACCTTAATTGTTGATTTTGCTGGCCACTTTTCACGACAATCTTCTTGGCAGCTAGTTAGCTTCCTCTTCATTAATCATTCTTTGGCTTTAACTATTGTCCCTCGGTAATGCAGAGCAAAATAGGTCAAACAACAGCTGTATCTATACCCAGTATAGAAATTTTAACCTAAAATTTAAGACTTGTAAATGTTACTAATCTTCTGATTTGTGTATAGTGTTAGGAGTTGGACGTTTGTGCATCCAAACAACCATGTGGAGAAAAATGCGCCAAACATTACACGTAGAGATTCCCATTTACCAACATTATAATCCTGTAATTTTATCACTCCCTTGAGAAAGAAACTGAGATGAGCATTGAGCAAGGCAGTAAACCAAATGTATTGTCTTTGATAACCTGTACAAGGAGGTGATTTACCAGACTGCAATGGGATAATTGTCCAACTACTAGCAGCAAAAAGCTAGCGTTTGGGTCTCCGTTTAATATTCTCAGAAGTCAATACCAATCCACTCTTATATCTCCATGCTCTATCTTAAAATCACAGCGATTAGCAAACATAAACAGTGTTTGAAACTTGGAAGTTGACAAGTGTTGATGGTAGAGTTAATTTAGGATTGTTACGCTTCTGTTAAACTTTTAAAGCACAACAAATAGGATATGTCTGGGATTAAAGTGCTATGGAATGGAATCACCAGACGTCAAATTTTAGTGAAAAAGTGAGCAACCCCCACTAAGGATTAGTGTTTACCGAATAATTCAACTTTTTAGAGATTCGAATTCAATTATGTAGTTACAATCTCACATAACACAACTCAGATTTTGTAGTAGATTTTAGATTATGTCTGAATATGTTTTCTTTTTCTAATTAACCATCTTGTGCAATCCCATTTTCTGAACAATATTTGTCTCTTACAAAAGCAAAGAAATGCATTCATGCTCTAAATCAAACAAGTCTGGCGTTGATCATCTCAAACAATGGATGCACATAAATAAAGGAGCATTTGAAACAGAAACTGAATGAAGTTAAGAGTTGTCTTCTTCCTCTAAAAGTTAAGGCTTAATGGCTAAATTACAAATAGAACATATTCCTATTCCTCAGAAGTAGTCTAAGATTGAGAAATTATAACTTTTAAACCACAAAAGTTGTCAAGTATAAATATAAAGAAAAGCGATATAAACATTAATTGTTAAGTAAAAATAAATATTTATCATGTTTTCAAAGCTATGGAGAAACACAATTCCAAAAATACCGGTTAACTAGAAACAAAACAGTCTCAAACATACCTTTCAGATTGGCTCCTGGATTAAGAGTCATGAAACAATATCTCATTCAAATCTGAGAATGCAAGTTACAATCTGTCATTGATTTCTAAACAATGAGATGGAAGTTTGACAACTACCATCCCTTCAAAGCCATGAACCTCAGGCAATTATAACACATTCCTTTAATAAAAACACTAAGACTTGTATGCCATTAATGTAGTAAAGAAATCTTTTTGTGTATTTCAACAGATGATGAATAGCCATGTTGCATACTTAGCAGAATTCAATATTTCCTGTTCAAAGAAAACAGCGAATATGTTGAAAAATGACTTCAAGTTTTGAGAAACACAGAGATCATACGGTTATTAATGAGGTCAAACATCATGTATAATAAAATCCATACAAAAACAATTGGCAGAAAGATAGAAGTCATCAGGAAGAGCAGAAAAGAGAATGCTATCTGAGCGGTGAGCAATTTTGTTTACAATTCATGCAAAGCACGTTATTAAGGAGGACAAAACAGTCATGAACTGATAAATGAAAATAGCACCACAACAGACGGCAGTAGATTAGCTAGATAAAAGAACCAAGTGTTGCAAATAAAGTTTTCGGTTTGGTAGCACAAAGAAATGCATATCAACTGCAGAGCAATAGCAAAAACTATTCCTACCTAGACACCACAAGAGAAACAGTGAACAAAATCTAATGGGATGTGTAGATAAGAAAACTGATTTTATTAAAACATTGATCTACTCCACACAACGCATGTAGTTAAGGAGGGTAAGACATAAACATAAACAGCTAAGAGAAATAGTAATTCAACAAATGGCAGAAGAAGAGTTGATAGATGTACTAAAGTGCTGCAAATACCATTTTCTTCGTTTACTACCAGAAGGAAATGCATACCAACCAGAAAGCAATATTACAAAGTAACCACAAAGATGTCCATCAAACCAGCACAAAAAGAGACTTACACACCGAGCCAACAAAGGAATCCTTGCCAATGAACAAGGAATACAACTGCAATGATGTCCTCAAAATCAAGACCTGAAACCATTTATACCAATAAAGGACATCTAACAAGACAAGCAGCCAAGGATGCATGCACAGAAAGACAAGCATCATAATCATAGCATAAACCTTCAGTTCATGAATTCTAAATTTTATCAAGCTTCTCTGCCTTCACAACAGGGTTGGCTTTAGCAATTGCTTCTCGAGCAGCAGTCCGATAATCAAAAGGACAGTCATGCTTGTCAGAGTATCGGTGAACTGCACAGAAGTGGTTTCCACATCTGCAATTGAACCCTGTTAAACCAACACGCTTTTGGCAAGTAATACACCTTTTAGGGCCATCCTTTGCCTTCACCTCTGTAAACTGGCCAAAGGATGAATCACTGGACGGTTCTGTTGAGATTTTCTTTATTTCCACAGGTCCAACTGGTACATCCATGTTACCAGTAACAATTGGCTCCTTTCCAGTCCCACTAGAGCTGCCATGCACAATGCTCCCGATGGATGATGCTGCCAGTTGGGCCTGCTCCTGCTTCAGGATCATGGCCTTGTGGCACTTGGAACACATATTCATGGTAGCAGCGCTTCCAAAGAAGCCACAGTTGTTGATGCAAAGAATCGGACCTTCTGGAGCTTGGCATCCTGTTTCATCGTGTGATTCCATCTTTTCTAGCCTCCTGCCAGGAAATAATCTTAAGATCTACATTACATTATGCAACTAAACCACACAAACAATTCACCTGCCAAACCTGTTTTAATCAAATATCGCATGTAGAAGAATAGACAGACACACATGACATGAATAGAAGGCACACAAGCATGAAAATTGATCCATTCAAGAAAAGTTTTCAAAACAAGCAGGGAAAGTAAAAAGAATAAATTTAATCAGCACAAATAAACTTCAATGAATATCACTGATCAATAAAATTTTCCAGTTCATAAAAAAAAAACATCATGATTCGCTATAAATTGGACAAGAGTCTTCTATTGTAAACAAAAATGACCAAGTGCATTAGGTTAAGTGTGCTCTTTACAAAACCTAAGTCAGCAAATATCAAGCAACAAAGAAAATAAAATCCTAGGAGACTTGATTTGCTAAAACCAATGCAAAATATGATATACAATATATACATATCCTCAAAGTTCAAACATGAGGTGGAAAAATCATAAAACAATAGAACATGTGGTGGTCAGCAAACCATATTGTCATCCACATTGACTAATGGTTAGAATGATATCCATGAAACCAGAAATACCATCATAAATTCATGCTCTCATGCAGAAAAACTTGGAACTCATAAACGACAGCCTTTCTTGCACACAAAAAAACATTTTTATCATCTGCAAGCATGCAGGTTGTGTGCCAGCCTATCAATCCCATGACGATGAAAATGCAACTTTTACAATAGAAAATCGACTATAATGATTTGATAGTCAGAGAATTTGACGTTACATTTCCGACAAATCCGAAACAGAATTACATAATCTTCACTTCCCATAACTCTCGCACAAAATTAATCAATAAAAACATATCTATTAAAGTCCATTACACAAAGAAGACCTGAATCCAAAACTCAGGGTATATACACAAATAAAACAATTAATGCATAAAAGCAAATAAATATTAAAAGAGATACAATTTGACCAATTTCTAAAATTGATGACTGGTTCACAGCAGAAACCCCAACTTCACGAGGACTTCAAAATTTATAAACAATCAAAGTTTCAATTTTTGAAGCCTAAAACTGAGAAATTAACACAAGCCCATCACAATAATTGAGAAAAATCCCACCTTAAACTAATTACAAGTAAATAAATCTAAAATTCAGCTAATTATCTTATATTTAAACCAATTGACACAACAAACAAGAAAATGAGTATGTAAATCCTGAAACCCCTCACCTCTTTTATTCCGTCCGATCTTGATTTACAAAATCGAATCGAATTATTCCTGTCCAGTGAAACAACAAACCGCAAAAACCAGTTGCAAAAATTAAGGTTTCGATCAAAACGACAAAACTGAAATTAAGGGATGTCCTATTAGAAGAAATGAAAGCTTACCTCAATCAAAGAGGTAATCGTACTATAATATGAAAAGAAATAGAGACCAAACAAAACGCAAGAGAGAAATTGGGTTGTCTCTTGATTGCGCTTTTTTTTTTTTTTCCTCTCTTTGAAGTTCTCTGGGTTTACTCTATTTAAGACGACACTTCACTTTTTCTCTTCCAACGAACGCTTTCCACAGAGTCGGTGATGCATACCTCATTGCCCTCAAAAAACTTTTCATTTACTGCTTTGCCATTTCCAGTTGATTACGTGGCTGTCCTGGGTTTGGTGACCCACCAGTGTTGTTGCGGTACAGATTGCGCTGAGCTGGGGTTGGGCTGGGCAGGGCTGGTTAACAATTTTGTTGATTTGTGAGGTCCAAATAAGCAGAGAGTGTTTTTACTTATAATCACAAACTTTCTATCCATTGGTTGTTTGTCAAGTTCTCAGGGGTGCGTATGAAAATATCCGTACTTTAACCATGTTATTCCTGTGTAGCACGACCTATGATACCTCAAAGACGTTGTTTCAATCGCATCGACACATCAACTAGGATCTTAGGGTCGAAAATTCATATAACTGTGTACATCGTGGGCCCAACCCTTATTCTTATCACGTTTTAGGTATAAAAAAATATTTATTATCATATTAAGTAATGGAATAGTCTCTTAATATAATTAGAAGAGGAATATCACATTTCTTGAAAAGTTTCGTTTTTAAAATTTATGTCTTAGCAATTGTGTATAACTCAACTAGTACATATTGCACTTATCTAGGTTCATCGTAATAAAATTACTATGATCTAAGTAATTGAACTTATACATTTAATTAAACTCGCTGCAATTATTATTTTTATTTAAAATATATGATATTATAGTCAAACTAATACATAATTAATGAGTTTATTCTACTAACACATATTCATTTGTGGTAATAGTAAACACCATTCTTAATAAATCATATTTCTACTTAGCAACTTTAATAATAAATTTTAAAAATTATATAACATTAAATCATATATTTTATTGATTTATATTTCAATCATTATATACAAGTTTAAAGTCTACATAATCTCGATGCTTAAACTTAAGCATCATTATATTTTATTCTAAAATATAACATAATCTATAAATAATTTCTACAAAATTTTATATAATATAAATTGACTAAGGTTAATATAATATACAACATACATATTATGTGTGTATATATATATATATATATATAAGATTTAAAATATAAAATATCAAATATATTATCTTTATAATATAATTCAATTTTATTCTAATCGTTTTGATCTATTAATATTCAACTATTGTAAAAAAAAAATAATGTTAAAACATGTTTATCAATATATTGAGTAATTATATGACATATGTAAAGAATTCTCATAATTATAAACTACCAAATATGATAAGGTCCAACTCTTGCATTAAAAATTATTACGCAACATTGCCTTAATCAATCTCTACTTTATAGAATGAATAATGTCATATTTATAAGCAGGATTTATTGTCAACACAAATCTTAATTATCAAATAATATACTACAATATGAAACTTTTAATATAATCAAAATAAACTTTTAATCACCTCATTCATATATAATAAGAATTGTATTTTTTCAATTAGATTATAACTTACAGTATTGTAACAAAATCATTGTTCAATTTAGGAATATCCAATAATAACTTTTTCAATTAAATTATTTAATTAAGTTATTCAAAATATTTGTTGATATTTTTATTGTCAATTCACTCCACGTTTTGAAAATAATACATGTATAAAATATTAAACTTAAAAATAATAATATACTTCTTATAATACTTTATTATTTCATTATATAAATTTTAAAATCAGTTTTAATTAATGTATTTTCATAAAATCATACAAAATAATATCGATTTTAACTATATTAATTATTCTAAAATTTTTCCAAATTTAAATTACATATACGGATGTTTAATAATATCTTAATCCTTAGTCAAAATTGAATTTTGACACCTTGACCGAATCCAACGCCAACTTCCGTGTCGTTTCAACGTGGTTAAAATAACTTCGTTAATAAATTATTATTAATGCACTTATGAGACGGAAGCGCACACCTGATCATACCGGCGGGAAAAGAACCGAAATGGCGGGAATTAATCGGAGACAAAATATTGGTAATCATCAAAACTGATATACGAATATATACAAAATCGTACCCTTACTCCATTCACTTTGCTGTGCAAAACACACAACACGAAAAGCAAATTAAGAGATTCATCGGGGTTATAATGGGAAAGGGCAAGAAAACTAGGGTTACCCATGAAGAAGAAGAAGAAGAAGAAGAAGAAGAGGAACTAAATTTCGAGAATCTGAATCAGTCTTCCACAGACGAGAAGAGCCTTTATGAGGTATCCTCGTGGTTTAGGCCGATTTCCTGTTGTTTTTTTTTCTTTTTTGTTGATGCGAAAGTTTATTTTTGATTTGTGAAATGAGTAGAAATTAGCATCAAGGATTTGTTGTATTCGTCTTATAAAGTTCCAATCAGATTTTAGAATTAGTAAAATGCTGATAAAGTTTGTTATTTTAGTTTGAAATGCAACATAAGCTTATGAAGATTGTTTATCATCTCATTTTTGGTAGAGGTTTTAATTGAAGGCAAAAATAAATAAAGGAGGTCACTGAGAAGTGAGATTGTTTTGGTTCATGGTGAAGTTAAGAAGGAAGATTTACTGGAATTTGTAGTATTTTAGCTCAAAACCAAGGGGTGGATTAGGGTGAAGGTTTTTTGTTGCGAGAGTCTGTCTTATGGTCAGGGGTGTTTGTGGTTTGTATCAATTTCATGGCTGATTAGGTTGAAATTATTTCTGTTCTTGATTTTAACCTTTCAAGGAGTATACTATTGGTGTAATGTGTTGATGGGTAGATGCTCTACCTCAATAAGGTTGTAGAATATTAAATTTAACAGTAGAATTGTAAAGTTTACATTTGGGGTTAATCTTTGTGTGGAAACATATTGGTGGCAGAAATATTCTTAGTTTCTTCTGAAGTTCTGTAGTGAAGATATGCTGCAGTTCATGTTCATTAAAGTTTAATATTGGTTTGAGCTTATAAAGTAACATTTGATCTCAAAATGCATTGTTTAAATACTGTTTACCTAGTCTGTGTTGTCTCTGTTATTTTTAAGATGCTCAATAACCAAACATTTAGCGTCTTCACCCCTTGATACGTAATTTTTGATGTATGTTGTTTCCTATGGGCATGAATGCAGTGCTGCATTTTTTCTACTGGATATTTTTCAGTTGGTCTATTTGTCTTTTGCTTTATAACACAATGACATTTGGTTTGTCATATTTGATGGTCATTTTTCCTTGTAAATGTTCTTTGAACTGCAGTGTTCATGCATCTTTAGACTCCAGTTTTTCATTGCTTCGAAGTTTTTAAGTTTTAAGTAATTGTTCGACTCATTCTCTCGTATTTTTTCCCTCAAATGTAGTTACGTTTTGCGTGGAGCAATCCAAGAATTTATCATGTACCTTCCTGTTCCTGTATGGTTTCTTCATTTTGAGTTTTCAAACTTTTGAGTAAAATATGAAATTGCAGAGCAGCTTGTTTATTCTATATCATGTGTGGTAAACTTTAATTGTCTCAACGAATTACTTTGGCTGGCTCTGTAGTAGTTCTTTGTTTTAGAAGGTGAATACCATTCCAAGTAATTCACTGCTTTCACCCAGCATTTGTAGGCTCATGCATGGTCCCCACCCCTCTCCTCCTGGTTTTTCCATTGTGTTTGGATGCATGCTCTTTTGAAATGAAGCAATATATAGCTAGTAATGACCTCTACTTGTAGGTTCTTGGTGTTGAAAGGACGGCATCTCAACAGGAAATTAAGAAAGCATACTATAAGTTGGCCTTGCAACTCCATCCTGATAAAAATTCTGGTGATGAGGTAAAGTTCTTCTGTGTTGATGATGTCAAAGTACCTTCTGCTTCTCCGGTATCCACCATTGTCTGTTGTAACCTGAGTTATCTTCTTTGAACAGGAAGCCAAAGAGAAATTTCAACAACTGCAAAAGGTCATATCGATTCTTGGTGATGAAGAAAAACGGGCCCTTTATGACCAGACTGGTTGTGTTGATGATGCTGTGAGTGTTAAAAGAACTATTGGTTTTCCTTTTTTTTTTTTTATATTAGAAAAAGTATAGTCTAAGGCTAATGGATACCTCACGGTTATTGAAAGATATTCCATTTGCTCTCAACTGTGGAAAGGGATCCGTCCTTTAGATGTCTCTCTTTATTGGACCAATTTATTCGAGTGAGAAAAGTTGCAGCTGTAACTATCAGGGATTGACCTTAAATGAGTTTCTTTATTAAAATTTGGAATCATCACCGTCATTGCACAAAAGAAACTTTTTTCAGAGTCCTCAGCATACATATGCATTCTTTTCTATTGTTCTGCAAACCAAATTAAAGATTTTTATTTTCTTGGAGTCTTGAAAACTTTATCTATTGTTGATGCATGTGTATATCATTTTTGCTGATCAGGACCTCGCAGGGGATGTTGTTCAAAATTTGAAAGAGTTTTTTGGAGCTATTTTCAAAAAGGTTAGATACCTTGTAGTGAAATTTTTAAAATAACACCTTGTGTTATTCTTCTTTTCTATTTCTTTCACTTGACAGTGGATATATTGCAGGTCACTGAGGCTGATATTGAAGAGTTTGAGGCAAACTATAGGGGATCTGATTCAGAGAAGAAAGATTTGATTGATCTGTATAAGAAGTGCAAGGGGAATATGAACAGGTGAATGAGCAATGCATTTCCATCTTTCCCTAGACTTGCCAGTTTAAGGTCTACGTCTTAAATTTTTTTCTATCACAGGCTCTTCTGTTCAATGCTTTGTTCTGAACCTAAACTTGATTGCCACCGTTTCAAGGATATTCTTGATGAGGCAATAGCTGCTGGTAAAGGTTCGTACTACCTTTTACTGATATACCTACAAAGTTTGCTGTGCTTAAACTCAGTGGTTTTACTGATGTAGAACATCCTAAAGAGCTACAAACATATGTTGGGAATTGAAGGAATAATTAGTGTTTGACTAGGAATTATTGTGTTTTCTCATTTTAGGAAGCTATTTCCTTTTTCTCTATCTAATTAGCAGTTTTGTGTTTTTTTTAGGACTTGATTTCCTTTCTCTAAATGGTTGACTGTTTTATTAGTTGTCCTTAGTAGGATTCTTTTTTTTTTTTTTCTGTTAGGATTTCAGCCCTATAAATAAGGACAAGGCTTTATTGTTTTTTTCCAGACTTGGATTAGTAAAAAAAAATTTATATTGTTATCTTAATTCTTCTCCCCTTTCTATTGGTTCTATTTGGTGCTACAACATTTACGTTCTGCATCTGAACTGGGTAATTTGCATCTTGAGTGGACAAACAAGACTTCAAAGATTGTTGATTATTTTTCCACCTTAAAGGACTACCTCAAATAATGAGAGTTTTCAAGATTATTTCATGTCTCTGATTGTCTTGAACTTCTTATGTGATGTGCAATACTGATCTCTCTTTCTCTTCTTTTTGCATAGGAGAACTGAAAGCAACCAAAGCCTACCAAAAATGGGCAAAAAAAGTATCTGAAACGAAACCACCTACCAGTCCTTTAAAAAGGAGAGGAAAGTGAGTTTTCTAGAGCTGGATCTTTCTGCTAATTTTGTTATGATGCTCTTTTGCCAAACTCCTTTATGATACGAAGTGCTGTGGCCATATTTTTATCTTTTACAGGTCCAATAAACAACCTGAACCAGATCTGTTTGCAATTATATCTCAACGACGAAGTGAGAGGAAAGACCGTTTTGATGCCATGTTCTCATCACTGGCGTCTAAATATGGTGGCACTGTTGCGGATTCAGAACCTACTGATGAAGAATTTGAAGCCACACAGAAGAAACTTGAAAACCGCAAAACCTCTAAAAAGGCGAAACGGAAGTAACTTTGGTTTAGGACCTGCTTTTCTGTACAAATTTTTAATTTGCCAGCAGTCTGCAAATTTCTTTCTGGCTATTCAAGTGTCAAATGTTATTGATTTCATATGAACTGTCTTTCAATGTTTGCTTAAATAGAGACCCCAATTTGAAAAATTAGTGATAAATGATCTGCTCGTAAATATTTAATTTTTTTCAGTTTCTTGTATGTTAATTTCTGATACATAGAATATTGCATGGACTTGGAAGTTCTGTCTTGGATGCTCTTAACCCAGTGAAATTTCTATTTTAAATTTACAAAACATTGAGTCGTTAATGATCACAGGAATGATAAGGAATTTCTCTTTGGAGGAAGAACATGTAAAGATAAGCGTTGTGATGATTTCTAATAAGATAGGAGAATGCTAACTGTAGCCATTGTTTACAGTAGTTATGTAGTATTAGGGTCAAACTTAAAGTAATCCAGGTTTAGTCAATTGTTTACTCTGCTATTTGCTTAGTTTTGGCTCTATTTTCTTCACCTCCATTTCAATAGTGTTTCACCTGGCTCGAAGAAAGAGAAAGTGCCCCAACTTTTCTAATCCAATTTCATGGAAAATAATGAAAATGCTTTCACAAGTCTCCTGGTCTTGCTTTGATTCATAATCAAAACTAACTTAAACTACGGCATTAGTAGGTAGGTGCCAGGGGGAAAGTGGCTCTCTTAAAGAGGACAGCAAAAGTTCACAGAAAGTACAAAGTGAGTGGACCAATTTGTGTCCTCTATGCCAGATTTATATTTATTTGGGTTGCACCTATAACTTATGCTGCAGCTAAAACTGCATTGTTGAATGATGCATTTTTATTTATTCAGGTTGTGTTAATTGTCATGAGAAATCGTTTTCTCACCCAATACTTGTTTCATGAAAATATCATGTCCTAGTTATGGTTGTAAGGAATATGTCATTCCCCTTGAAGATAAAGCTAAAGCTAAAGAGAGGCTGATCTAGATCAAAAAGACATTCATCATCAACAATAATAACATTATACCTCTTCAATTATTTAACACAAAAGCAAAGTCAGGATTCTTTTTAAAATAATTATATGCCCTAATCCCCTCTTAAATTAAGCAACAACTTAACAAAGATTTCACAATCTTATGCTACTTTATTGTGTAGATATAAGCTTCTACATACGTGCTAATGCCAATGCTACTGTACATTTTCTTTATCAAACACATTTAAGTTTAATCAACAAATTCCTACCCACCAAATTTAATATTATGATAATGATGATTATTTTCAAAGTTGAATATATAACAATTAATAAACATAGTTTAAACCATCCATCATTACCTTTAAGCCAACCAACTAATCTTATACCAATCGCTGGCCAACCGCCAATATATATATATATATTAAAACAAAAAATAAAATAGAACCGTGTGGATATGAGGATTGACACAGACATCACAACTTCATGCTAAGAAACATTCTATGGAATGAATTTAACCCAGTATTTTGTTTTGTTTTGACGAATCTGTATATGTAAGCAAGGAGTGTGCCTTTTTCTTTAGTCTTCCATACCTGTCTGTCACTCATCTTATTCAACTTACCAATTACAATAATATATTGGACGTGCTACCTTTGTGTTGCTTTACTTTACTAGTCCTTTCTCTCTCCCTCTGTCTCTCTCCCTCTGTCTCTCTCATTCGTTTTGGTAAGTCATCTCATCTACTTTCTAATTATCTTATTATTGCTAATATTCCTTTTATCTCTCTCTTTCAAGCTGTGGGTGCTAATCCATAATTATGGAATGCAGCTTTACTCCACTTTATGTCTCTTTGCCTATAAGATCATACTTTTTGTTGCTTCAGTTCTCTCAAGAGCAATTTTTTTGCACTATTTTACACAGTAATTGATGCTTTACATTTTGGCTCTTCTCTTATTTGTATAATCTCAAGTCTTTTCTTTTCTTCAAGAGGTACTAGTTTGCTTAAATCTTTGAAACAAAATTAGTGCTTTTCCTTGTTGAAATTGAGTTAATATAGCAAATTTGATCTGCCACTGAAGTGGGTTTGCTGTTTTTTTTTTTTTTTTTTTTTTTAATATTTATTTATGTCGTTTGGCTTTCGAAGGTCCCCATGGAGACTGAAAATGGCGATTCGAAGTCGAAGCTGGAAGATTATGAAGTAATTGAACAGATTGGAAGAGGAGCGTTTGGAGCAGCTTTCCTAGTTCTGCATAAAATTGAGAGGAAGAAGTAAGTTAATTTCATCAAATTCTGTTTCTTTTTTCTAATTTTCCTTTTCTCGATCTTGTTATCTGCAGAAAGATTATATAATTGGACCAAAATCATCGAAAAAAAAATTCCAGAAAGTATTCATTTATTCAGAAATATATGAACGTCCAAAAAGAAAATATTATTGGGAAATGGCATTTTCAAGAAAATAAATTAATGGGTCCAACAAAACAAAAAGTGTTTTATCAAAATGGGGACTTGAGCTTGACTATGGTTAGTGGCGGCACGGCTTTCTCTCATTTTGTGAAGATTGACTTTAGCATCAGCTTACAAAGTGTGTGGTTGTTGAATTTCTTATTCTGTTAGGTATGTGTTGAAGAAGATTCGCTTGGCCAAACAAACAGAGAAGTTCAAACGTACAGCACACCAAGAGGTCATTTACTGAATATTTTCTGGAATTTTATCTTTTATATATTTAAATTGATTATTGCACCAATATTGTTGTTCTTCAGAAGCTATCAGGAGCTGGGGTTGAAACATTTTTCAAACTATTTTACTGATCTATATTGCTTTTGTCCTACTTGTTTTTTTTCAGTCGCAAAATTGTGTCTAGAAATAGTTCTTAGGATTCCTGGAATACAACTCTTCTAATTTGTGTACATTTTGAAGAATATGAGATATGCTTAGCTGGCAATGTGCTTGAATATGCTTTTTCTTATAATCAACATATTTGTCTCACAAGATTTATTTTGACTTGGTACCATATTCGTTTTTAAATCTTAAAAGTCTAAAATTTAATTTCACATTTTTATTTTGCAATGCAATTTTTAAAGAACTGTTTAAACAAAAATCTCAGTTCTATACATATTTTTCTTTGTGAAACATTTCAGAAATGATGTTTTATTTTATGGTTTGAACAAAGTCCTTATCTAAACTTATATTGATCCAATAGAAGCTATAGGCCTGGATTTCCTACACAGAACTTAAACAAACACATATCTAGTCATGTGACAAACTCAGGTTGTACACCTCAAATCTTACCAAATGGTTGCTAGATTATATCAGTTCATTGGCCCCTCAGTTTTTTTCACTGTATTTGATTATAAGCCTATCAATATCCAATGTTTATTTACATTTAAACTCTTACTAAAATTGATTTTATTGCATTTTCCTTTTGGATTGTCTGCAATAGCTCTAACAGAATCATGATAATGAATGCAAAATGAAAAAAGTTGTAGCAAGTTCGTGATGAAACTTGTAGTTCGTTCTGAAATACTATTAATCACCACCATCTTTTTATAAGACTTAGTAAGATCCTGAAAAATAACAGATATTCCATATAGTGGACAGTTCTTTGCTTGTACCATCTGAATAACTCAAGTTAACGATATTTCAATCATATTACGTGCTTATTTTCTGTCAATATATTTGATTTTTGGATACTACATTGCTGTCTAGTTTTCCCTTCAACTTGATAATTTCCGTGGAGGCATGAAGCCTAACTGGTTTCTTAATCTTCAGGTTTCTAAGTAAATTAATTTTCCTCTCAAAAGATATCTCTACTCATGTTGAGGACTATTTATGTCCATTTCTTTTGCAGATGGACTTGATTTCCAAATTGAATAATCCATATATAGTGGAGTACAAAGATGCTTGGGTGGACAAGGTAAACATGTCATGTATTCATATTCTGGCCTATGTAGAATCAAGGAAATGTGAAGTAGTGTTACGCTGAAAAAACGATTTGTTCCTATGAGACTTTGTTAGCAATATTACTAACATGCTTGTGTCTCTCTGTTCTTTGTAGGGGAACTGTGTCTGTATTGTAACTGGTTACTGTGAAGGAGGGGACATGTAAGTTATAACCATTTCAAAATCTTTGCGGATTCGCTTGAGTGTAAAGATGGACTGTGATTTATGTAGGTCCTTGGATCAAATCTTACCAGTGGAAAAGGAAACTTACCACGAATCCACCACGAGTGAATGGTCAACTTTTTAGGGAATTTGAATGGAATGTCAATATCCCTTTTGCATTTAAAATAAAATGGATTCTACAGTGTAGGAATAGGATTGCACATCTTGTTTTGGATGACACTTCTTGCTCATGGAATATACCTAAATTCATATTTTTCTTTTTGCGTGGATATAGGCCTGCCTTAATCATCAGAGGTTACTGGTGATATAAGTTTCTTTACCTTTGCAGCCTAAAAGTAATTTAAATTTGCACTTGCTTATCTTCAAAATTTTACATCTGCTATCAAACAACATTAAATAAAAATACGAAATTTCCTTCCCATGCTGTTGTCAAGTAAGAATGTTTTTAACTAGTATTTTACAGTACTTAAATGAAAAATGTGCATATCAAATGCTGTTAATAGAAGACTAAACTAGAAACAAAATTTTCTTTTTAACTCAGGGCTGAAATTATAAAGAAGGCCAGAGGAACATTCTTTCCAGAGGAGGTAACCTATATCATTTTCATGAAATCAAGTCATATATATACTGCTGGATGAGAGAACATTCACCTGCCCTGCATTGTGTTTGGTTTTACCCCCCAGAAAATCTGCAAATGGCTGACTCAGTTATTGCTAGCTGTGGACTACCTTCACTCCAACCGTGTCCTTCACAGAGATCTTAAGGTATAATTATATCCATCCTTATTTACATTAAAAAAAAATTATGAATGACATGTTTTTGATGCAACCTTGTTCAATTACAGTGTTCCAACATATTCCTTACAAAGGAGAATGCAATCCGTCTAGGTATGAAGGCAAAGGTTTGCTAGAACAAAAGGTTTTAAGCCACGTCAGGTTTGGCTTCCAGTCATTATGTCTCCTAAGAATTTGTATATCTTGTATGAATTATACAGGTGACTTTGGACTTGCAAAACTACTGAACACAGAAGACCTTGCTTCCTCGGTATGAACTCGTACATGTTTCTGATACACTGTTTTTCATTTTGTTTCAATATGACATGC
>JAXCLQ010000015.1:7604371-7614608 GCA_035584115.1 Cedrela odorata
ATAATAATAATAATAATAATATAAAAATAATAAATAAATAAAAATAAAATTTAGTCCAAATTTAAAATTTAAATTAACCCAAATTCAAGCCCATATTTAAGTGTAAAATTTAAGCCCAATTTCAAGCCAAGGGTGCATTTAGAAATGGTCCACTTTCTAGAATACTTAGACACCTCATTTTGTTTATTTATTTATTTTTTAACATTTTCTTTTCGATAGAAAACACTAGAACGCCCGAGAAGAAGCTAGGAACTAGAAAGAGATGGCCAAGAGGTGAAGGAGAAATTGTAGGTGAAGAAGAGTGGTATCAGAGCTAAGGTTTGAGGTTTTGTAGACTTTAAGTGATGAGATAATGATTTGAGGTTCTTAAATATTAGGAATGACTGAAAATTTTGAGTATATAGACATTTGGATTAATAGGGAAACCAAAGTTTGAAATTAAGAAAATTGATGAGAAAATATAATTATGGCAATGAGGGACAGAGAAGAAAGTATTTATACGTGTGAATATAGTATCGATACATATAAAGAAAGTATTGATACATGTGAAGAAAGGATCAATACTTTTTAAGCCAGAGAGTTCAAAATTATTTATGAACTCGCCTATATCAATATCTTAAGAAAAATGGATCGATATATGGAGGCAAATGTATTGATATTTGGTGTCAATGAAATTTTCATAACCAAATTTTGATGAATAGATTGATACCAGGGTTTAAAAAGTGTCAATACATTGCAAATCAGAGCTCAAGTTAGGATTCTGTAAACTTTGGGTTAGTAAAAAAAAATAATAATTTAGTTTGTGTAGTTTTAACTTCGATATATTTGTGATAATTTCATGGAATTTATTTTGTTTGGTTTTAGTTTGTAGTTATGGTAAGGACAAAGTATGATTAATGGATTAGTATAAATAAAAATGAAAATGGTATGATTGGTAGAGCTCTCGTAAAGGACTTGAAAATTTGTATATTACTAAGAAGAGAGCGAAATTAGTAAGAGCTATTCTCCGTTATTCCCATATTGATCTAGGTCCAAGGGCAACTGAAGAAATGAAAAAGAAAGCCTTCTTAGGAATCGTGTGTACGAAAAGGATGTTAATAGTAATAAATTAGTAGTGAGACATTTGTATTGGAAGATGAGATATTATAACTAAGTGTGTAATGAATTGGGCCAATTTTCTGGGTATGTTTAAGTGCTGTTTTGTTTTGATTTGATTAGCTTGTGTGTGGTATGTTTTAAATATTTTGTAGGCTTATTGAGTTTATTGTTGAATGTATAAAGAAATGAGAATTTGTGATTGGGAAAATGATTGGTTTAAGTAGAATTAACACTTTTTTTCATTGGAATTTAGGTTGTTATATTGGAGTAGTTGTGTATTAAGAGTTTTATTAGGTTGGACCAGTTGTTTGGAGTGTATTAATTTTGAGTTTAGTAGTTAATGTGCCAAATTATGTGTTTGCTATTGAAGAAAGTAGAGGAAATGTACTGAATTTATTTGCACATGAATATGTGATGCGAATTGATGACGGTGCTATTGAATTTGATTCAGTGGGGTGTTGGGGGGTGGAGAGATTTATTTTATAGATGATGTGCACAAATTTTGGGTAATTGATCTTCTTTTTGAATCCTTGTATATGTCAGGACGGGGATGGAGAGTTGTTGTTTTGCTAAGTATTTATGGTTTTATACGGTCAGTGTTCGTATTGTCTAACACATAAAAGGTTAAAACTAGTCAAAGAGATGTTATTACTTGATATTATACTTGATAAATATATTAAGAGAGTTTATTGCTTAGCCCGAGAAGCATAAAGGATATCCCATATTTAATTTATCCTAGAAATGGGTTATTTGATACATAATTGATGGAGTAATAACGCAGGGAACTATGTTACTAGTTTCACAGCTTCATTGTTTATGTTGCATCTGTATTCATTATTTAAGTAAGAAATTGGCGTCTTTGGTGGCTTTTAGTTCTTTGTAATAGAAGTCTTACTAATAGTTTCCCTTTACTTTCGATTGAGTTCCTAGACATGTAGAATTTGATTCCAATTAAATTAACTATTTACAAATTTTTATCCTAGAAAATATTATGATAGCTAAAGGCTATCATAAATAGATTAATAATTATTATTTTTTCTAAAAAGTGTGTTACGGTTTGTAGTCTCTTGGTGTGCTTAAAAGATTTTCTTCAATTAATAAGAGACTCAAACAAAAATAGAACAAGTGAACGAATTCAAGTAAAAGAAAAAAAAAAGATATAAAAGGACTAAGCAAAATGTTAAAGATAGTAATTGGATCATGAAAGGTATTTCTTCTTTTTCAAACATTTTTGTAATTATTCATTATGAATAAAATATTTATAAAAGATTTAAAATTTTTATTTTAAGTTTAGGTTAGAATTAGAAAAGAAATTTATGATTTTTGTGAAATGAATTATATTGGGCTATATTATTAAATGACTTTTGGATATAAAACTATTTATTAGCTTAGTTTATGATTAAGAATAAAACCCAATTCTTATTTATTCTTAAAAGGAACAATAAGAATAAGAATTTTATATTACGAGATTTATAAGAATTGGTTACTAAGAATTGTAATTCATTGATCGAGAGTAGAATCTAAATTGTAAATGTGTGAGGTCAATGTAGAAATTCATTTTAAGTTCTTTTATGAGAAGATTTTTAAGGATATTAGAGAAGTATTATGAAAAAGAAATTTAAGATCATAAAAATAATAAAATTTTATTTCTGGATAAAGGCTAAGAGTATTTAAGAAATATGATAATTTTCTTTAAAGTGTGAAATGATACTTTAGATTGGATTAAATTTACAAAGATTTGAAATATTTACTGACATGTTATACATAAAAAGGAATACATAGTTTTCCTAAGTTAATAGTTTATAGTCATCTATTTTATTCAATAAATTTTCAATGATTAATGAGTACGATTAGAAAATTTCATACGTATAAGATATGTTTATCTCCATAATACTTGGAAGATAAAGCTCATAGTTGAAATATATATATATATATATATATTAAAGACAATTTATGAATGAATATTAACTGGTGAGTTATGTAAATGATTTAAATTGAAAATTTATTTGTTTCAAGGTATATTAATGAGAATATTTTAGTATGTGTAATAATATTGAATTTTATATATGCAAAATTTATGATAGTAAACTAGATATGATTGATTGGATTTGTAACTGAATGAATACTGGTTATATAGAAAAGACAATCAGCAAAAGAGTTATTCGAGGTGAATAGAAGAAAGATTTGGTTGCTAAGCATAACTTGAGTATTATTTTATTGAATTTCTTTATATTAATGAAGTTATTTTAATGAGATTGAAAGAATATATAAGTTGGTATTGTATTTGCTCAAAGTGTTAAAATTCTATTTTGTTTGATGATTTAAATTTGAAAAGATTTAGAACAAGTGATAGGATAGTTAAAATTGATATTTCTTTGTATGATTTTATATGTAGTATATAGATACATTAATTTGTAACTGATTTAAGGTCCATATGGCAGAATTATGAGGTATTATAAGAAGTATGTTATTTGATTATTTAATTTTTAAGGTTTAATATTTTATACATGTGTTATTTTAGAACATAGAGGGGATGGAGAACAAAAGTATCAATAAATAGTTTGGGTAACTTGGTTTAATAATTCAAATAAAAAAAAATTATTATTGGATGTTCCTAAGTTAAGCAATAATTTTGCTACAGTAAGTATTATAAACTATAATCGAATTGAAAATATACAATTCTTGATTGATTAGAATGAAATGGTTAGAAGTTTATCTTAAAAATATAAAAGTACCATATTATAATGTACTATTTGAGAATTAAGATTTGTGTCTACAAAGAATTTTGCTTATGATGTTATGAAAATTTAAGTATAAAATTATGCTTTCTATAAGTATAGATTAGCTAAGATAATGATGTATAACAATTTTTAATGTAGGAGTTGGACCATAACTGTATTTAATGATTTATAACTATTAAAATTCTTCACATAGGTAATATATATTACTCAATATATTAGTAAACATATTTTGATATTGTGATGAGACAATGATTGAATATTAAGGGATTATGACAATTAGAATAAAGTTGAATTATATTATAAAGACAATGTCTCTGATATATTAGATTTAGATTTTAGATATACATACAATATACATGTTATATGTTATATTGACCTTAGTCAATCTGTAATATATAGAATTTTGTAGAAGTTAATTATAAGTTTTGTTGTATATTAAAATAATAGATGGTGATGTTATATTTTAGAATAAGGGATGATGACAGTAAAGTTTAAGCATCGAGATCATGTAAATTTTAAGTTTAAATATAATGATTGGACTACAAGTTAATAAGATATATGTTTTAATATTATACAATTTTTAAAACTTGTTATTGGAGTTGCTCAGTGGAAGTATAAGTTTTTAAGAATAATATTTGCTACTACTACCAATAAGCGTATTGAAAGAATATGCTCATTAATTATGTGTTAATTTGATTAAGTTACATATGTTTTGAATGGTAGTGGTAATTACAACGAGTTTAATCAAGTGCGTCAGTTTAATTACTTGTATTGTGGTGATTTCATAAGATAATCATATTAGGTAAATGCAAGGGGTACTAGTTGAGTTATACGTGATGAATATGACACTTATCAAATTTCGAGGATGAAATTTTTTGTAAGGAGGGGAGAATTGTAACGTCTGCAGTTTTAAAATTTTGTAACTGTAACATCCACAGCATGTAGGAAATTTAATAAAATAATTTGATGTTATTTGTTTAAATTAAAATTTGATATAATTTAAAATTTTTAGGTGAATTTTAAAAATTTATTTAGGCCCAAAATTAATTTCATAAAGTTGGCTTATAAGTGGATTTGGGTGAAGGAAATAGTGCTTGGATTAATTTTGAACTTTTAATTGGAACTAAAACAAAAGTTTTTTAAAGTTTTAAACTACTTTTATAATTTTTTAAAAAATGATCTAATTAAAATTTTACGTGCCAAAATAAAACAACTTGCCTCTTTTTTCTTCCCCAACCCGTATTCATTCTTCTTTTTTTGCCCATTGCTCAGTAAACCATCGAAATCCCATTTCTCCCTTTGTCTCTCAATTTTCATCCAAACGTCTTTGAATTCAGCCGGTTTTCTTTCAAATTTCAGTTACTGGTAAACTTTCTAATCTGTTAGAAGCTTGATTTTTAAATTTTGAGTATGAATTGAATTTGAGTTACTCTTCACATAAGAAATTTACATTTAATTTTACAAATAAAAAAATGTTAGATTGTATTGAATTGGAGTAGAAAAGATAGTATTGGGGTGATTTTACATTGATTGAAGTGTTGATTGGAAGAAATTTGAATATTTGCTCTCAGGTGCTACAGTGTTTTTGAAGGTACTACAATGTTTTTGATCTGAATAGTAGTTGTTTGTTATAGTCCTTTATCTGAACAGTAAATAAATCTGATTTAAAAAGTACTTTAGCTACAGTACTATAGCATAAACAGTCTTTTGCTACAGTACTTCAGTATAAATAGTATTTTATTACAGTATTCATATCAAAACCATATTTGTTTACTTGGGCGAAAATGTATAAATTTGAGGTGGTTGGAAATGTGAAATAGAATAAGTTAGTCATGAGAATTAATTGTGAAAAATCGAAAAAAATAGCCTTAGTTTGTTAAACTTAGTGAAATGCATTAAACTAAGGAATTTTAGACACAAACTCCACTGCATTTAAAACTTTTAAATTGATTAATTGAATAGTAGAAGACATGATTTATATATTTGTAGTATTAGGCTACAAGAACCTAGGAGAAGGATCAAGTTAGGCGGAAGGATCATTAGTGGGAGTGGTTACCTTCCCCTTGTAGTAAGTAAATCATGAATATATTTTTACTGCTTTTGAAACAATATGATATATGAGCATGTGTTTGAAAATAATATGAAAATTGTGAATTTTTAATGTTTTATATGCTGATATCAAATTCATGAAATGATTGTTGAAAATGATGTCGATGTGTGAATGTTTATGAATGAAAATAATTTTATGGCTTTAGTCGTTAGTTAATGTTTATTTTGACTTAGCCAAGTTTCGTGTCAAAAGTGGGACTTGCGAGCTATTCAGAATTCTGTTTAACGTGTTATGCACGTTTCTGTTATGTTCTAAATGAAAAGAATATCCGCTTCAAGTGAAATACATGATCACGTTCTAGATCCGAGTCACCGTGGGTGCAGGTGATACTAATTAACTGAGCAATTTTGAAAATATTTGAAATATGAATGAATTCCTGTGTTTATTGATAGTTTTAAAATTCATTGATTCGTTTGTGCAAATATGATTGCTTTGAAAAGAAAAGAAATATGTTCTGTTTCATATCAACATTAGAAAAACTTGTATGATTTACTTACTGAGATTGTATCTCACTCTTTATTATAAAAATTTATTTTCCATAAGATAACACATAGAAAGGAAAGAGGAGGCGAACACAGATGGTTAGGCGTAAAGGAAATCTTTGAGTACACGTAATTGTATAGTGTAATTGTGTGATGAAAAATTGTAATATGTTTAATTTTGTGCGTATAAGGATTTTTAATAGTTATAACTGTTTAAGACTTATGTGATAATGGTATAGCATGGTACGTAAATATTAAGAATGACTTTGTACTTGAAATGATGTATGGAAGGGGTTGTTGCATTTCCACTAATGATAATGCCATTTATGTATATATGGATCAGTGTGGTGCTTGTGTTTTCAATCTTGAAAAACAATGAAGTATCTGATTTCGAATTTGTGAAGTTTCATTTCTTCAATATTGATTTAAACTTATCAAACCATACCTTTGGTTGATGGTTAGTTGATATGATATCGAGGCTTAGGTGAACTTAAAATAGTTAATGTGTTGTTATTAAATTGTTTTACAAGAAGTATAATGAATTGCAAAATGTGTTAAAAGTTTTTAGAAGAAAACATATGCAAGCCAATATGTTATGCAATGATTGTTATGCAATATTTGAAAGGAAAAGTCTTAACTCATTTGTTCGTAGTTTATTGAATATGATTCTAATCGACAATGTCGATACATGTATATGAATATAATTGAACCAACTAATATATCAAATGATTATGCATCTATATGTATTGATTTAATTGGATTTACCGTAAATTGGGTTACTTTATGTTGTTATATAGAATATGTGGTTTTCAACTTAAATTTGTGTGAAAAATCTGTGTTTGAGCAAGAAGTATCGATACATGGGACTAAGGAGATCGATACGTACACCAAAACATCGATACTTTAAAGATCCAGGTCGATATCTAATGACGGGATCGATACTCGCGATTGAAGAAAATTTCATAATCGAGTTTTCTTAAAGGGATCGATACCCAATCCAAAGGGATCAATACCCAATTCAAAAAGATCGATACTCAGTCTAAAAGTATTGATACTTTTGGCTAGTTTAGACAAAATTTGACGGGTAATTTTAGAATTTCTTAGATTTTTTAAAGGCGATTTGGTCTTTTGCTTATTTACATATATACCCATGGGGGGTTCATTTTCCTATTGTTCTTCATTTTTGTTTCACCATCTCTTTCTCTTTCTCAATTCTAGTCAAATCTTAGCAAACCATTGACTTATTCTCTCAAATTTCTGTTACCAAGTGATTAATCAACATTCCCTCTTTAATTTGATATCATTTTGGACTGAAAACAATAAGAGAAGGTAAGGTAGAAACTAGGGTTTTGAAGAGAAATTAAGACTTTTCCATTCAAACTGCAATTTAGGGTTTCTAAGGATTTTTACAGGTTATCAGTAAGTTTAATAACTTGTTATAAGGGTAATTTTGAGAATTTGAACAAGTTAAAAACTTAGGGAATACTGTTTACACGAGATTTACTTTGATTTCACATAGAAAATATAGATTTGTGTTGATTTTCGATAATTGGAAGTACATGATGATTTTATATATGTGTTGGATATTGTTTTAGAATATACTTATGTATCCGTAATTAAGACAAAAATATAAATTGGAATAAGTTGGTCATGGGATTTCATTGTTGGAAATCAGATAAATGGCCTTCGTTAATTAAGCCTTGAGAAATGTATCATATGTCAACTAAGAGAATTTAGCCATGTTTTCATGACCATTGTATTTAGTGCATAAATGTTAAATTATTTAGAATCATGAAATTCATTATATTATGAATGTGTGGTATTAGGCATCAAGAATCCTAAAGAAGGACCTAGCAAGCGTGATGATTAATAGTTGGAGTGGTTACCCTCTATTTGTTGTGAGTAAATTTATACATACATGTGTTGAAAATATGCCCTAGAACCATTCATGTCATATGGTTTAGGGATATCATTATATATATATATATATATTTAATTAATTGTAAATTAGTTTACGATTAATAAAATGAGTTTTATATAATTTTACATATTTTGTTGTTAATTTATATTGTATATAAAATACAGAATGAGATCATATGGTATATTGTGATGTCAAGCTCTATCCGCAAAGATTTTTAGATATGAGTACAGAGACTTTAAATATATTATCATAATGTCATATGAGAATATAAAATTGCATGGTTTGTTTGATGTTGCCAAATATTAGTATTGGATGCTAATAGTTGGGCGATGAGTCTCATGTCACAAAAACATAAATATGGGTAATACGTTGGTGAACATGTTACTGAACGTGACAAAAAATGATGAATCACATGGGTGATTATCTACAATCAATGACACGTCACACAGCCATACTAGTGTACTACTAGTCCTATGACCTGAGGTGTCACGGTTGCCCTCCGTACTGAGGAACATCATTCACTTATGTATATTGCATTGAGCTAGTTACACATGATGAAAAGCTTGCTGGTAATGTGTTTAAGTGTATGAGGATAGGTAATAACCAAAATAGAATTTGCTGGCTTAGGTATTGGAGCTTGATATCTTAAGTGAAACTGTTATACTTTGGAATTAAGTATCTGGCCAAAGCATGTGTGTCCAAAAAAATATTTTATGGATATATGAATCCTGTATATGAATGAGGTTCTGATCCTAAGATTGAGTTAGGAATTTGAAGATACTATGACTTACACTCGATTAGGAGTTGATAACAGATGGACTTTACTACGTGCACATACGATTATATGGGTTTATCCGATATATTTATTCATATGTATCTGGGGGTTATGATATCTTGTTAGAGATCACTCATGATCATTAGAAACTTTAGTTACAAAGAATAGTATCGATAAAATACCAAAGAGTTAGTATATGTCCATATCCAGCTCACAATAAACCTAGGGGGTTACACACATTAGTTGGTTACTTGATAATGATAATAATTGTTATTATATAATAATTAGTAATTGGTTAATGATATTATTTCGATACTTTGATTGAATAACAATTTAATTCTTTATTGTAAATAATAAAACTTCTAGTTAGGACACGCTAGCACCCATATGTATAAGAAATATTTCGGTAATTTATGGGATAACGTAAATATGATTTAGGGATATATATGATATTGAAAAAGGTAAAAGATATAAAGATTAAATCTTGTTCATTCATTTTGAATCAATGGTTGAGATGTAATGTATTAATATTGATTAAAGTAATCATTTAAAAAAAAATATCTTTTTAAAATATTAATATTATATATAAATATCTAAGTAATCATTACATAAATATATTATCAAAATAATAATATATATTTAAAGTAAAGATTACATTTTATATTATTAAAGTAATAATATAATATTTTATATCTCTCTTTCTCTCTTCAATACATATATTAATTTGATTAATGTTAATTGAATCACTTATCATTGTTTGATACTTAGCATAAGTTAATTCATTTAGTGAATGAAATGTATAAGGGTGTTACACGTATGGTGAATTTGAATTGAATTTGATTCAATTTGGATTTAATAAAGTAAAGATTTAAGGGCTAAGTCTTAAAAGAACGCTACTTCTTCTTTTGCCTTAGCATTTTACCTAGAGCTTTATTCTTGATTGAAAAAAGCAAAAGAGAGAAATAGAAATAGGAAGAAAAGAAAGAGATTGAAAAGAGTTTCATTTCTCTTCCTTTCTTATTGATAAGCTAGGTTTTCAAAAGGTAGAAATCTTGTATTGGTTTGGTGAAGCTAATGCCCATAGCTTAGAAATCTCATCACAAAACCGGA
>JAXCLQ010000015.1:7618131-7629660 GCA_035584115.1 Cedrela odorata
TATATATATATAAGTATAAAATAAACTACAGTATTACTCTTATTATCAGCATCATTTATTTATTGGTTGAATCAATTAAATTTAAAAACATAAAATTTTATTTTCCTGATCAGTTTTCCAATGTTACGTTATGTATAGGTATATGTTGACCTGTTTCTGTTTCTTGTTTCTGCAGGCCAAATCAAAAGAGCATAAATTTATAGTACCAAAATCAAGAAACTAGACACTGCCAAAGACTGAAAAGTCAGACTGACTTCTAAAGATAATTTTAAGTAATTAGACAAATACAAAAATCGAAAAGTTCTCGTGAGCGAGGACGTACAATGACGACAAAATATATTCAGAGGCACGTGCCTACGTCACATGGGAAAACGACGTAGTATTATAATTAATATTTTTATGTATTCGTTTACTCCCCATAAAATAATAAATATTATTTCTATTTTGTGACCTTCGTCCGTCTTAATCTTTGGTGGATTGCATTTCTACACATCTGATCTCATCAAAGATCACCCGTTTTTAACGCTGAGATGTTCCAACAAGTGGGGCCTACACACGAGTACTAGTTTCAACGGTGGAGATCTTATCACCTAATGGATCACGTGTGCTGTAGTAGAATCCAATCGAACATTAGTGGGCCAACGATATAAGTAACAAAATTTATGACGATGTCCATATCATTCCAAACAAATCACAAGGCTGTAAGGTAAAGCATTAGGGTGGACCACAGGCTATGCAATCAATTCCAATAATACTACTTACTATATTGCACCGCCTCCAATAGTCACCTTTCATAATACAAAATACATTTCTGCTAATGACTTGTAACGTAAGACACTTCAACCTTAAATTATAGATTGGCCAGGTGGTAAAATCTAAAGAGACAGTTCATCTTAATATTAACTAACATTTACTAATTTATGTATAGGTCCTCTAATAATCATTTTGGGCATAGGCTAGTGAGTAGACTAGTGATGTTTTAATAATAATCATAATTATTTACCTAAGAAAACTATTATTAATTTTATATAAATCAAAATCATTATAAATCCTGAAACCGGTGGGTAATCGAGTGTTTTTGTTAAGAAATAGGTGATGCCAATGGGCTAGCTAGGCTGCTGTTAGTTAATTCGTACAGAGAAAAGTCAAGTCGATGCTTTTCAGCTAGTTGACTTTTCAATTCAAAAGGTTTTGATTTTTCCTCTGATAGACAGCTATTATTGCATCCTTCTGGCAAAAAAATTGAATTAATAAATGAAAAAGCAAGGCATCCCAAGAATCTTCATTAGTTTTACCAGGGCAGTCAACAGAAAAAGCTTCAGCAAACAACAACGCAGTGCAGTGCTTGTGATTTCTCAGGCTAAGACGTTCAAATCCAAGATTATGCTATTTTGAAGTGTATTTTAACAGTGTTTTTTATAAAGTATTTTTAGTTTGACAAATGCTTTCAACAACAATTTTTGGCAATGTCAAAACACCATCATACACACCATGTTTCCACATTCACTAAGTCAGAAACAACGACATGTTAACCCATAATAAGTTAAAATTGGGGGCTAAATTCTTTATCCGCCATCATTTTCTATGAAGACTAAATATGTACATTGAAAAACTTAACCTTAATTTGGAGCAAGATTCTTTCTTAATTTTAACTTTTTTTTATATAATTATTACAAATGTTCAGATATATTGTTTAGATTAAAAATATATCAGAATTCTTGCTAATAACTTAAGAGGTTTCAAAGTTTATTATGTCAGTGACTTGAAAATAGTGGTCTACAATTTGTCTTTCAATGACTATTTTACTAAGATGTGTAGGCAACATGAGATCACGCTTGTTATTCCATAAAGATAATGTTGCTTAATGCAATTCTGTTTGTTCCTTTCTAAAAAGTTTTGCACTCGTACACGAGTCAACTTTTTAAAACCAAGGAAAAGGAAGGCTAATTTGAAGCATCCAAGGGCATTCTATTTTTTCTTTTGGTCATATCCAATGGGCCAGGGGCATGCATTTGCCTAGCATAGCATAGCATATGGTAATATATATATTTAAAAATAATTGATAATGAAATGTGTATTATTTTTATAGAGTAGTCATGGCCATGGGTGTCTGTGCTATTCGGTAATGTTGAAATATTCCCTAGATAAACAAGTCCCCAAGTCCATACAAATAATTTTGAGGTAGCCCTTTTTGTCTTTTTGATGATCATGATTCATCAACAAACAAGACATGATTCATACAGAGTGATAGTGGATTTGTGAGGTGAGTGAAAGTTTCCAATACCCAATTGATATTATCAAATTTCACTTATTGCATTGAAGAAAGCTATAAAGAACAACAACAACAACAACAACAACAATATAATAATACACACTTTAAGTATTACATTGCTTTCTGCAGACGGTGGTGAGTGGGACAACTTATTTGTTGATTTTGCTGGCCACTTTTCACGACAATCTTCTTGGTAGCTAGCTAGCTTCCTCTTCATTAATCATTTTTTTTTGGATTTTACTGTTCTCCTTCAGGAATGCAGATCAAAATAGGTCAAACTACAGCTGTATCTATACCCAATATGAAACTTTAACCTAAAATTTAGGACTTGTAAATGTTACTAATCTTCTGATTTGTGTATATTGTTAGGAGTTGACGTTTGTGCATCTCAACATCCATGTCGAGAAAAATGCACCACACTTAGGGAGTCCAACACTATACTACAATAATTTTATCACTCCCATGAGAAAGAAACTGAGATGAGCATTGAGCAAGGCAGTAGAGCAAATGGACAGCAGATAACCTGTACAAGGAGGTGATTTACCATACTGCAATGGGATAATTGTCCAATTACTGGCAGCGAAAAAGCTACCCTGAAGTGTCTGGGTCTCTGATTTTATACTCTCTGAAGTCGATACCAATCCACTCTTATGTATCTCCATGCTCTATCTTAAAATCACAGCAATTAGCAAACATAAACATAAATAAAGAGTGTTAGAAACTTGAAAGTGAACTAGTGTTGATAGTTAAGAGTTAATTTAGCAGTTCCTTTTAAAGCACAACAAATAGGATATGTTTAAGCCATGGTATGGAATCACAAAACGTGAAAAGTGAGTAACCCCCAGTAAGTATTAGTACTTTATTTTTTAGATTCAAATTCAATTATGTGGTTACAATCTCACATAACACAACTAAGATTTTGTAATATTTTTTAGATTACGTTTGAATATGTTTTTTGTTTTTTTTTTTTAAATTTTACTTATTAACCATCTTGATCAATCCCGTTTTGTGAACAATATTTGTGTCTCCTACAAAAGCAAAGAAATGCATTCACGCTATAAATCAAATAAGACTGACTTTAATCATCTCCAACAATGGACGCACATAAATAAAGGAGCCTTTGAAACAGAAACTGTGTGAAGTTAAGAGTTGTCTTACTCTAAAAGTTACAGGCTAAATGGCTCCAATTTACAGACACAACATATTTCTATTTCTCAGAAGTGGACTATTGAATGTTTTTCATCTCCCAAATCTTGAGGTTGAGATTCAGCCTTTCTTTTCTCTTCCACTCACCCTCCCTAGAACACTGCATCCTTCATCCATGCACTATGTAACCAGTTTAATGCTGCGTGAAGTATACTTAAAATATGTTTAAGAATGAGATATTGTTACCTTTAATCCATGGCTGTTGTTGTAAGAATCAAGTATTAAGTAAAAAAGATGAGCGATACATACATTAGTTGTCAAGTAAATTAAATATTTATCATGTTTTCAAAGCTGTGTAGAAACACAACAATTGTAAATATACCATTTAACTAGAAACACAAAAACATACCTTTCAGATTGGTTCCTGGATTAAGAGTCATGAAACAACATCTCATTCAAATCTGGGAATATAAATTACAATCTGTCATCGATTTCTAAACATTGAGATGGAAGTTTGAAAACTACCATTCCTTTAAAGTCATGAACCTCAGGCAATTATACTGCATTCCTATAATAAAAACACTAAACTTATATGCCATTAATGTAGTAAAGAAATCTCTTCATGCATTTCAACAGGTTGTGAATAGCAATGTTGAATGCTCGGCAGAATTCAATATTTACTATTCAAAGAAAACAGTGAATATGTTGAAAAATGACTTCAAGTTTTGCGAAATACGGTAACCATACGATTATTAATGTGGCCAAACATCAAGTATAACAAGAGACATACAAAAACAATGACAGAAAGATAACATAGAATTTATCAGGAAGAGAAGAAAATATCATGCTATCAGAGCAGTTAGCAATATCGTTTGCAATTCATGCAAAGCATGATATTAAGGAGGACAAAACATTGTCATGAATAGCTAAATGAAAATAGCACTACAACAAATGGCAGTAGATTAGCTAGATCGATGAACCAAGTGCTGCAAATAAATTTTTACTAACACAAAGAAATGCATATCAACTGCAGAGCAGTAACAAAAAGTATTCCTATCTAGACACCACAAGAGAAAGAGAGAACAAAATCTAATGGGAAGTGTAGATAAGAAAACTGATTCTAAGAAAACCTCAGTCTACTCCACACAATGCATGTAGTCAAGGGGAGTAAGACATAAACATAAACTGCCAAGAGAATAGTAATACAACAAAAGGCAGAAGAATAGTTGATAGATGTACAAAAGTGCAGCAAATACCATTTTCTTCATTTACTACCAGAAGGAAATGCATACCAACCAGAAAGCAATATTACAAAGTAACCACAAAGATGTCCATCAAACCAGTACAAATAGAGACTCACACACTGGAGCCAACAAAGGAATCCTTGTCAATGAACAAGGAATATAACTGCAAACGATGTCCTCAAAATCTTGACCTGAAACCATTTATACCAATAAAGGACATCTAACAAGACAAGCAGCCAACTTATATGAGGATGCATGCATAGAAAGACAAGCATCATAATCATTGCATAAGCCTTCAGTTCATGACTCCTAAATTTTATCAAGCTTCTCTGCCTTCACAACAGGGTTGGCTTTAGCAATTGCTTCTCGAGCAGCAGTCCGATAATCAAAAGGACAGTCATGCTTATCAGAGTATCGGTGAACTGCACAGAAGTGATTTCCACATCTGCAATTGAATCCTGTTAAACCAACACGCTTTTGGCAAGTAGTACACCTTTTAGGGCCCTCCTTTGCCTTCACCTGTGTAAACTGGCCAAAGGATGATTCACTGGATGGTTCAGTTGAGGTTTTCTTTTTCTCCACAGGTCCAACCTGAACATCCATGTTACCAGCAACAATGGGCTCCTTTCCAGTCCCACTAGAGCTGCCATGCACAATGCTCCCAATGGATGATGCAGCCAGTTGGGCCTGCTCCTGATTCAGGATCATGGCCTTGTGGCACTTGGAACACATATTCATGGTAGCAGCGCTTCCAAAGAAACCACAGTTGTTAATGCAAAGAATGGGACCTTCTGGAGCTTGGCATCCTGTTTCATCGTGTGATTCCATCTTTTCTAGCCTCCTGCTAGGAAATAATCTTAAGATCTACTGTACAATATAAACTAAACCACAACAATTCACCTGCCAAACCTATTTTAATCAAAATATTGCATGCACAACAATAGACAACCTCAAAGACATACGTGACATGAATAAAGGCACAAAAGCATTTACATTGATCCATTTAATAAAAGTTGTCAAAACAAGCAGGGACAGAAAAAGCAACGAATTTAATCAGCATAAACAAACTTCAGTGAATGCCACTAATCAATATAATTGCCAGTTCATCACAAAATATTATGATTGGCTATAAATACGACAAGAGTCTTTTATAGTAAACAAAAATGATCAAGTGCATTAGGTTAAGAGTGCGCTTTACTGAACCTAAGTCGGCATATATCAAGCGAGAGAGAGAATAAAAGCCTAAGAGACTTGATTTGCTAAAAACAATAAAAAAAATATATATTATACATGATGTAGTTAATATATACATATCCTCAAAGTTCCACGTTGAGGAATGATTTGAATCATATCCATGTAACTAGAAATACCTTCATAAAGTCATGCCCTCAGGCAGAATAACTTAGAACTCATAAAAAACAATCTTTCTTGCACTCCCAAAAACTCTGTTATCATCTGCAAGCATGCATGTTGTGTACCAGCCTATCAATCTCATGAAGGCGAAAATGCAATTTTTCCGAGAGAGAACCTACTATAGTGATTTGACATTACATATGACAAACCTGAAACTGAAGTACATATTCTTCACTTGGCAAAACTCTCACACAAAAACTAATCAATAACAGCATTATATTAAAGTTCATTACACAAAGAAGAACTGAATCCGAAAAACAAGGTATATACATAAATAAGACAATTAATGCATAAAAGCAAATAAATATTAAAAGAAATACAATTTTGACCAATTAATATAAACTCATGATGGGTTCACAGCAGAAACTGAGAAATTAAAAACAATCCAAGTTTCAATTTTTGAAGCCTTAAACTGAGAAATTAACACAAGCCCACCACAATAATTGAGACAAATCCCACCGTAAACCAATTACATGTAAATGAATCCAAAATTCAGCTAATTATCTTCACATACATATTTAAACAGCTCTATCATATAAACAAATTCACATAACAAACAAGAAAAGAGTATGTAAATACTAAAATCCCCACCTCTTTAATTGCGTCCGTTCTTGATTTACAATATCGGACCGAATTAATCCTGTCCTGTGAAACAAGAAACCCCAAAAATCAGTTTTAAAAATTAAGGTTTCGATCAAAACGACAAGACTAAAATTAAGGGATATCGTATAAGAAGAAATGAAAGCTTACCCTAATCAAAGAGATAAGCGTAATATAATATGAAAAGAAATCGGGACCAAACAAAACGAGAGAGAGAGAGAGAGAGATTGTGTGTCTCTTGATTTTTATTTTTTATTTTTTCCTCTTTTAAGTTCTCTGGGTTTGCTCTATTTAAAACGACACCTCACCTTTTCTCTTCCAACGAACGCTTTCCACTGAGTCGGTGATGCTTTACTCATTACCCGCAGATAACTTTTCATTTACTGCTTTGCCATTTTCAGTTGATTACATGGCTGTCTTGGGTTGGGTGACCCACCACCGTTGCGGGGCGGATTGCGCTGGGCTGGGGGGTTGGGCTGGTTAGCAGTTTTGTTGGTTTGTGAGGTCCAAGTAAGCAGAGGGTGTGTTGGCTTATAATCAGAAACCTCCTATCCAATTGCGGTTTATCAAAATAATAGGGATGTAAATGAAATTATCCCCAGTTTATCTATGTTATTCGTGTGTAGTATGACTATGATAACTGAAAGACGTGTTTCAATCGCATCCGCACATCAAGGAGGTTTTACGGTCTAAGATACATCAATTGTGGCAGCATTGGCCCCATCAGCAATCCATGGTAATGATGCGATTGCATCAACAGACCAATGAAACAGAAGCGCACACCTGATCATCCCGGCGGGAAAGGAACCGAAATGGCGGGAATTCATCGGAGACAAAATATTGGTAATCATCAAAACTGATACAAGAATATATACAAAACCCAACCCTTACTCCTTTCACTTTGCTGTGCAGAACACACAACACGAAAAGCAAATTGAGATATTCGTCGGGGTTAGAATGGGAAAGGGGAAGAAAACTAGGGTTTCCTATGAAAAAGAAGAAGAACAGGAACTAAATCACGAGAATTTGATTAAACCTTCCACAAACGAGAAGAGCCTTTACGAGGTAAACTTGTGATTTGGGTCGTTTAGTAGCTGTTGATCCGAAAGTTTAATTTGTGAAATGAAAAAAATTAGCATGAAGGATTTGTTTTATTTGTCTTTTAGAGTTCCCATCAGATTTATAAGTAGTGAAATGCTGATAAAGTTTTTATTTTAGTCTCAAATGCAACATTAGCTTATGAAGATTGTTTATCATCTCATTTTTGGTAGGGGTTTTAATTGAAAACGAAAAAAAAGGCCATTGAGAAGTGGGATTGTTATGGTTAATAGTGAGGGTAAGAAGGAAGATTTACTGGAATTTTTGTATTTCATCTGAAAACCAGGGGGTGGATTAATTCGAAGATTTATTTTTTTGTTGCAAGAGTCTGTCTTATGGTTTGTATCAATTTCATGGCTGATTTTTTTGTACTGGATATTTTTCAATTGGTCTATTTGTCTTTTGGTATATAACACAATGGCATTTGGTTTGTCATATTTGATGGTCATTTTTCCTTGTAAGTGTACTTTGAACTGCAGTGTTCATGCATCTTTAGACTAAAGTTTTTCAATGCATGGAAGTTTTTAAGTGATTGTTCAACTCACTCTCCTTTTTTTTTCTTTTTTCTCTAATGTTGTTATGTTTCTTTTGCATAGAACAAACCAAAAAACTTATTGTGTACCTTCCCCTTCCTGTATGGTTTTCATATCATACACGAGCTGCTTGTGCATTGAGTAAATTATGAAACTGCAAAGGAGCAGCTTGTTTATTCTATATCATATACAGTAAACTTTAATTGTCTCAACAAATTACTTTGACTGGCTTTGTAGTAGCTCTGTTTTTTAGAAGCTGAATGTCGTTCCAAGTAATTCAATGCTTTTACCTAGCATTTGTAGGCTTGTGCATCATCCCCACCCCTCTCCTCCTGGTGTTTCCTTTATGTTTGATTTGCATCCACTCTTTGAAATGAAGGAAGATATATCTATTAATGACCCTTTACTTGTAGGTTCTTGGTGTTGAAAGGACAGCATCTCAACAGGAAATAAAGAAAGCATACCACAAGTTGGCCTTGCGACTCCATCCTGATAAAAATCCTGGTGATGAGGTAAAAGTTCATCTTTATTGATGTCAAAGTACCTTCTGCATCTCCGTTATCACTATTCTCTGTTGTAACCTGTTTTATCTTCTTTGAACAGGAAGCCAAAGAGAAATTTCAACAACTGCAAAAAGTCATATCGGTTCTTGGTGATGAAGAAAAACGGGCTATTTATGACCAGACTGGTTGTGTTGATGATGCTGTGAGTGTTAAGAGAACTATTTGTTTTCCTTTTTTTTTATTAGAACAAGTATAGTCTAGCGTTAATGATTACCTCATGGTGATGGAAATATATTCCATTAGCTCTCTACTGTCTAAAGGAATCCATCCTTTAGATTCCCTCATTATTTGACCAATTTGTTACAGTGAGGAAAGTTGTAACCATAACTATCAGGGATTGAGCTTAAATGAGGTTCTATCTTAAAATTTGGAATAATCTCCTTCATTGTATGAGGGAAACTTTTTTCAGAGTCCTCAGCATACAAATGCATTCATTCTTATTGTTCTACCAAATTAAAGATTTTATTTTCTTAGTATTGAACACTTTATCAACTGTTGATGCATGTGTATATCATTTTTGTCTTTTTTGTTAATCAGGACCTTGCAGGGGATGTTGTTCAAAATTTGAAAGAGTTTTTCAGAGCTATTTACAAAAAGGTTAGATACCTTTGTCGTGAAAATTTTAAAATAATGCCTTGTGTTATTCTTCTTTTCTATTCCTTTCACTTGACAGTGGATATATTGCAGGTCACTGAGGTTGATATTGAAGAGTTTGAGGCAAACTACAGGGGATCTGATTCAGAGAAGAAAGATTTGATTGATCTGTATAAGAAGTGCAAGGGGAATATGAACAGGTGAAAGAGCAAAGCATTTCTGTCTTTCCTTAGACTTGCCAGTTTAAGGTTGATGTCTTAATTTTTTTTTTTTTGTCACAGGCTCTTCTGTTCAATGCTTTGTTCGGACCCTAAACTTGATTCACACCGTTTCAAGGATATTCTTGACGAGGCAATAGCTGCAGGTAAAGGTTCATACTACCTTTTACTGATATACCACAAAGTTTTCTGTGCTAAAACTCAGTAATTTTAAGTTCTGCATCTGAACTAGGTAATTTGCATCTTGAATGGATAAACAAGACTTCAAATATTGTTGATTGTTTTTCCACCTTAAAGGACTGCCTCACAGAATGAGAATTTTCAAGATTATGTTATGTCCCTGATTGTCTTAAACTTCTTATGTGATGAGCAATACTGATCTCGCTCTTATTTTTGCATAGGAGAACTGAAAGCAACCAAAGCCTACCAAAAATGGGCAAAAAAAATATCTGAAACAAAACCACCGACCAATCCTTTAAAAAGGAGAGGAAAGTGAGTTTTCTATGGTGTGATCTTTCTGCTAATTTTGTTATGATGCTCTATTTCCAAACTTTATGATACGAAATGCCGTGGCCATATTTTTATCTTTTACAGGCCCAATAAACAACCAGAACCAGATCTATATGCAATTATATCTCAACGACGAAGTGAGAGGAAAGACCGGTTTGATTCCATGTTCTCATCACTGGTGTCTAAATATGGTAGCACTGTTCTGGATTCAGAACCTACTGACGAAGAATTTGAGGCTGCACAGAAGAAACTTGAAAACCGCAGAACGTCTAAAAAAGCAAAACGGAAGTAACTTAGCAGTACAATTTTTGATTTTGCAGGGAGTCTGCAAATTTCTTCCTAGCTGTTCAAGTGTCAAATGTTAACTGATTTCATGTGAACTGCCTTTTAATGTTTGCTTAAATATAGTCCCAAAATTGAAAAATTAGTAACAAATGATCTGCTTGTAAATATTTAAGTTTTTCAGTTTCTTGTATGTTAATTTCGGATACATAGAATATTGCATCGACTTGGAAGTTTTCTGTCATGGATGCGCTTAACACGGTGAAAATTTTCTATATTAAATTCACAGAATATTGTGTAGTTAAGTACCACAGGAATGATAAGTAAAATTCTCTTTGGAGGAAAAACATGTAAAGATAAGTCTTGTGGTGATATCTGATAAGACAGGAGAATACCAACAGTAGCAAAATTACGGAGTTTGAATGTGTTGAATTCGCATTCCCCAATAGTTGTGTTATTAGGGTCAAACTTGGAACAAGTAATGTTTAACCAATTGTCTCTACTCTAGTATTTGCTTCCTTTTAGCTCTTCTTTCTTCACCTTTACTTAGTGTTTGACCCAACTCGAATGAAGAGAAAGTGCCCATATTTTTTAATCCAATTTCATAGGAAATAATGAAATTGTTTTCACAAGTCCATTGGTATTGCTTTGGGCAAGTTCTCCATTATTGATTCATAATCAAGACAAACTTAAACTATGAAATTGGTAGGTAGGTGCTAGAGGGGAAGTGTCTCTCTTAGAGAGGACAACAAAAGTTTCCCCTGAAAATATAAAGTTGAGTGGACCAATTTGTGTCCTCTATTGCAGATTTATATTTATTTAGGTTGCACCTCTACCTTATGCTGCAGCTAAAACTGCATTGTTCAATGACATTTTTATTTATTTAGGTTGTGTTAATTGCAATGAGAAATCGTTTTCTCGCCAAGATTTGTTATATGAAAATATCATATCCTAGTTATGGTTGTAAGGAATATGTCATTCCCCTTAAAGATAAAGCTAAAGTTAAAGAGAGGTTGATTTAGATCAAAAGACATCGATCATCAACTATAATGACAT